>WPIO01000034.1:2240000-2445000 GCA_009760855.2 Cristatella mucedo
ACTAGAATACAGTATCGGCTGCAAACTTTACATGCAGCCGCCTTGGGCGGTCACTGGGATTGCAAATAAGCTGCAAAATAAAAAACCGTTTCTGACAGTTATTGACAACTTTTCGGACTTCTGACACGGTCATGATTTCTATAGCTATTCCCGTGTCACCATTAGGCTGTGGAGTAGCAAAGCATGCATGTTGCACTAGAAATCCTTTTCTAGAGGCAGCGCATCGACACTAGGCATGTTCTCAGTGATGAGTTAGTTGTGGTGAAGCATGCCTTTCCCATTTAAAGTAAATAGGTCAGAAATGGTTTGGGATGCAGTAAGATATCAATGAAAATGGGTACGGAGTTAATAAATCTACCTAGTACATTGTTTAAATGTAAGCTCCTTGAAACTATGTTCACACTCTATAGCGGAATATCCACTCTGCACCTTGAAACGTGTAGGTACTTCAGAGAACTCCGACGACTGCATTCCATCAAGTGAAATACGCCCCTGGGTATTAGATTAGAAGGTCAGGTGCTCGAGGATTAAAGACGCAGGTCGCGAGTTCGAGCCCCGAAGCAAGCGATCCTTTATGGGCCAGTGCAAGAAGGCTACAACTGCTTTGGCTCCACCGATGCTATATAAATGAGGCCACTGAATCAGCCTACCCTCTAGTTTTTCTATTACTTTTGATGTAAGCCGCAGAAAGACGTACCTGGTCGGCTGACCAGCACTCAGTGAAGCCGGTCTGCGTTGGCTCTGCATACTCGGTCGCTGACCGAATGACAACATGATCGGCGTTGTCGGAGACGGTGATAAAGGTGTAGTACGTCCACTAGCCTGGGCCGACCAGTTGCACTGCCGCACTAGATCTGCAAAATGACCGCACGGCACCGTGCCTGACATGGCAATATGCCTGCTGCATCCGAAAGGAATTGCAAACAGGCACCCACAATATGTATCTAAAAAACGCCAAGCTCACTCCTTCACTCACACAATCTGCACGAAGAAATTTTCAGGCACTTTTTCTTGAGTAAGCCCACCATCAACCGACTTTGCGTGAGACCTGCTCCCATAAATTGCTAAGAGTGTTCTCTCTCCTCTTTTTCTCACTTTTATACTAGCTCCTCTCTAAGTCTGTGTCCCTCTCTCTGTCTCTGTCTGTATGTCTCTGCCTGTCTGTCTCCCCTTCACTACTAGTCTCTCACTCCCTTCTTTCCATTATCTCTTTCCGACCTCTCTCTCTCTCTCTCTCTCTCTCTCTCTCTCTCTCTCTCTCTCTCTCTCTCTCTCTCTCTCTATCTGTCGCTCTCTCTCCCTCCCTCTGTCGTTCTCTCTCTCTCTCTCCTCTCTCCCTCTCTCTCTCCTCTCTATCTCCCTTCTCTCTCCCTCTCTCTCTCTCTCCCTCTCTCTCTCTCTCTCTCTCTCTCTCTCTCTCTCTCTCTCTCTCTCTCTCTCTGTGTCGCTCTCTCTCCTTCTTCCTCCCTCTGTCGTTCTCTCTCTCTCTGTGTCTCTCCTTTCTCTCCCTCTCTCTCATCTCTCTCACTCTCTCTCCTCTCTATCTCTCTCCCTCCTCTCTCCTCTTCTTTCTTCTCATCTCTTCTCTACTGCTCTCCTTTCTCTTTTCCTTCTTCCCTCCTTTCCTCCATCATTCTTGCCCCTCCGTTGCACGAGCTTATTCTGAGACCACATACACAGCCATGATCAATGATATAAATTGAACTAATGAGCAGTAAGGCCACGGTTTGCCTTCCACCACACAGTCAGCGCAACGTGACTTCTCCTCTGACCCGGCAACTCGATTATTGCACGACATCACAGCAATTTGCATGCATCGATCGAAGTTACCTGAATCGTAGCAGCCACCAGTATTAGCCAGCTCGGTTGCAGGTGTGCGCATGCCCTCGCAGTCACCATACTCGCTAGAGCCATCACTAGCAGTAGCACTTTCGGAGCATGGGCTCTTGGGAACTACACCAACGAGGTTGTGCTTCCTCCGGGTGCCACTGCAAGGTTCAAGTCGAGTGACCACACTCGTCTGAAAATCGTGACACAATCATGTTGTGGCGGATTGGCATACGAGATGATTACATGGAAATGTGTTAGCTAGTCGCCAGCACAAGCATGCAGAAAGCTACTGATAAATAGCACATAGTCATGTGGCAAGTCACGGGGCAGGTGTCGACAAGCAGTATGAGGCAGACCGATCGATGCCCATGCTTAGTGCATGATCCATTTATAGAGAGGCGTATGCCTGGCGTATGCCAGTAGTTGGCTCCACAACTTCTGCCGGGCACGGAGAGAAGCTGCTGCTACCGAGTGCGACAACATCGACTAGTAATCGGTAATGGGATAAAGTATTGAAGTATTGGCTGACAGCCTACTTATATGCAACTTGACGTCTTATCTAATACCGACATATTGAGCACCGAAAAAGTACGTCTTACAGACTCCTCTGCCTTAATGCCTCTGCACTATGTGTCCACTCCCAGCCCAAGCTGCCTCGCCGGAAATTGGAAACGATATGCTCCAATCGACAAAAGCACGCGAGAGCTCGCTCAATGCAAACTTTGCTGAGCGAGTCGAAGCAATGACTCCGTGGGAAGTCGTGGCTAAGAAAGGAACAACATTAGCTCTAAAGGCCCGACGACAATCATAGGCATACGAACTTGCTGCCCATTTGCATCCTTACTCGCAAACTCTGTAGCTAGGCTTGTCTGTCGTGAGCATCAAAGTGGCCACATCACACCAATTCTTACCAACCTACACTGGCTTCCAATCAAGCAGCCCATCGACTTTAAGGCCCTGTAATTCACTTTTAGGTCGATTCATTCTTTGGCTCTAGCCTACCAGTCAGAACGACTCTTCAGCCAGGCAAGGCATCGTAGAAAGATAGTCAAAAAGAAAATCAAAAGAGCAGCTAGTCAAGCAAGTGCTGGATCCGCCATGACTGTCCACCTTGTAATGTAATGTAATGTATCTCCATCTGTAACCCCACAAAGCGACAAAGACTATATGGGTGTTATGTAGGAGAGTTTTGTATAGCACACTCACAGCGTAAGCGGCTTTCAGTACGCATTCGGTAGCCAACCCACGCAACAAAGAGAAAGTGAGAAGCATAGCAGAGTCAGGAGAGCAGTTGAGGTAGTGAGTAGCATAGAAGTAGCAGCTCAGGACTGCTGGAAAGGATGAGCCATAGTCGACAGCAGGAGAGTAGTTCTAGCGTAAGAATAGTGGAAGCGAGTTCCACAGTCTAGGACCTGCAGAGCTAAAGCTCCTGTTTCCAATGGCCTTTAAGCAGAGGAATGGAACAGCTAATTGATTGTCCATACAGGACCTGAGGGAACGAGGTGACTGCAACTGATGCAGCAGTTCTGCTAGGTATGGATGAGCCAAGCCGTAGCGAGCCTTGAGGGTCAGCGTAAGAACTTTGTTCTGTATACGTAGATTAATCGGCAGCCATCCTAGCTCTTTTAGCAAAGAAGATACGTGGTCAAACCTCTGGGATTAAAAACTAGCCTTGCAGTAATATTCACAGCCATTTGTGGTGGCCTAGTTGCTTTGAGTAACATTACATTACACAATAGCAGCAAGTGACAGCAGAAGGAAGTCGTGTTGAGAAATTAGTGGCCACGAAATCGGACTGGTATTTGTGGCTGACAACGTAATAAGCTCATCAATGGGATCTAAGCACTGCCTATTGCTTCAGCCGGGCTATGCTCGTGGCTTACCGGTTAAGTGCTGACCACTTTCTGACCATGATGCAACTAGCAGCAAGCTAGAAGGCGTACAGTTCAATTCGGCTGGTCTAAGTGACAAGCTGGCTTGGTTCAGTGGTCGAGGTGCTCGCCCGAACAAGGTCTGGCTGAGGTCGTGGGCTCGAGCACCGAGGCATATGTGAAGCCCCCCCCGAATAGTGATTAAGCTCTCCTAGGGTGCTATACAAATGAATTATATATATAAGCTTAAAAATGACTTTGACACTTACTATGAATGACAAGTTTGTGAATGATTTTGCTAGTGACTGCAAATGGCAGGACTGTGAAAGTTGGTTCGGTAGGTAATAATAGTAATAATACATTTGCATAGTGCCCTCGGAGAACTTAATTTCTTTCTGGGCACCTTACGTGTGATGAAAAGGAAGCATGATCAAACGAGCAGTGGTAACAGGCACAAGTGATGTCAACAACCATAACACGGTTTGAGGGGGCATGCACAGTGTCAACATGTAAAATATGGTTAGGTGGCTCTAATCGATGCAAGCTCTGCCTAGGGATCGACTAACCATACATTCTACATCAATGCAGTTCATAGATAGCATTTCACGAGAGACTCACTGAGGAGCGTTCGTTCCCCAGAAAACAGGAAAACAGTAAACTGGTAGTTGCCGAGTAGCTTTGACCACAATGTGAGTTGGCGCTTTTGCATGGGTTCAGATACCTCCTGCCGACCACTGTCAAAAGTAAGCCGCTTAGGACAACTGAAAGATGCTGTTTTAAAAAGAGCGGTGAATCATCGATAGTTAATTGAACTATCGGCAGATAGTTTTTGTTTTATAGAAGCAGACTGTCGTTTTTACTGAAGCAGACAGATTCAGCCTCCTTGTGCCCTCGGGTCCTTTATGGACACTAAATTAGCGATTCCATTCCTCTGCTTGAAGATCATTGTCGGCAGAAGCTTTTGTTCTGCAGGTCCTAGATCGTGGAACTTGCTTCTACAATTCTTACACAACAATGTCTATCCTCCTGCTGCCGGCTGCGGCACATCCTTTCCGGCCATCCTGAGCTGCTACTTCCATGCTACTCGCAACCTCAACTGCTCTCCTGACTCAGCTACGCAAATCACTTTCTCTATGTTGCATGAGATGAAGTCTGTTGGCTACTGTATTCACACCGAAGGCCACTTAGGCCTGTGAGCCCATTACAGAAAACGTGGCTGCATAACACACACCTAATCTTTGTGGCTTTGTGGAGTTACAGACCGAGATACAGCATGTTACAATTTTTCAGGGCAGTGACTGGTGGCTACCAGCAGGTAAAGTAGATTCTAATATTACTGCATAGCACTAGCAGCTGCAAGGTGGCAAGGCAGATGCTGGAACCTCACTGCAGTTGGCGCATTACAGGCTAGATAGGGCAGCCACGGCCATTATGCCACTAGCCTGAGCACCTCGGAGCAACGTTGAATAGATTCTTTGCGCCGAAGCCTAACGCCGGCTGGTGGGGGGCTGCAGCCTAAGCGGCATCAATAAATGGACTAGCTGCTGTTGCAGTGGCTTGGCTATTTGCTGTTGCAGTGGTTTGGCACTTTTCCGAGGAGGCCAGATGTGAGGGCAAGCTAGTGTGTGTGTGTGTGTGTGTGTGTGTGTGTGTGTGTGTGTGTGTGTGTGTGTGTGTGTGTGTGTGTGTATGTGTGAGGGGGGTTCAGAGTAAGCACAGCGTAGGCTTTCAGGGCTTACCGACTGAGGGGGAGAGAGAGAGAGACAGAGACAGAGAGAACCCGGCAGCCGCGGAGCTCTTTGGCAGCTGCCTAAAACAAGCAACGGTCCACTAGCAAGTAAAGGTAAACAGGGCCCGGCTAGTCATTGACGCTTGGAGACTTACTGCCCACCGGCCTGTTTGCCCACTCCGGCTCTTCGTGTCGTCGGCAGGTCAAGCAGACAGCCTGCCTCCACAGCGGCTTTTTGGCTCAGAAGCTCAAGTGCAAGCCAGCTGCCGCTACCGCTGCTGCTGGGCTGCTGTCACAGAATGGCCTCCCAAGAAACGGCTCGCTTGCACGAACGGCAAGGTTGACCAGACTAACGAGAGTCGAACCGTGAAAGAAAAGGTGCCTGCACACAGTTACCCAGTGCCATGTTGCTAATGGGCTATTCAGCCGTCCTGACAATGCCCAGACAAAGCTGGCGCTACAAATTCTTTGGCGCCACCAGAGCCAGACAAGAGCCGACCGACGGGTTAAGACAAAAGCGGCAGGCCAGCAGGTCACAGATTATGTCACGCAAGCGAGTGAAGGCTGCTAGCCCCAGCAGCCGCGGGCAATGGCCTATAATCAGCTGCCAGCACAGATCAGCCGTGGTGTCAGGCGATCATGGGCAGCACCCCATAGTAGAGGAAGTCAACCATGGCTAAGGTTAAGGGTTAAGCCATATGAACCGGACTGCATGTCGACGAAGCCTCGGGGTAAAAAGAGCCTCCCGACAAGTCGCAGAGCTTCGTCTAGCCGAGGAGCAGTGGAACGAGCATGGGAAAGCTCGGCAGTCATTCGATGTCAGCCGACAGCCCAGCACGGAGCTACTACGCGTGCTTTTCACCATCAATTTCTAGATGCCATACACTATTCCAGGGCGAATTTCACGAAGCAGAGTACAGTCGGACTTCTGCCAACACTATGCAGAGCCCAGTGGGTGGCTGATACAAGGAAAATACTCTTCGTAGGAAGAGTTTCTCATTGCCAAATAGCCGAGGTGCCTCGTTGCTGCTCGTGCCCTGCAGGTGGTAGCCTGCGGTCATCGACCTGCGAGCAGGACGACCACGGAGAGCTGCAGGCAGCTCTCTAGCTTGAGGTAAGCAACGACAGATGCCTCGTCCTCCATGCTCCGAGCATCTGAGCTCGACAAATAGGCAGTCATCGGATAGCAACAGGTCGTGGCTGCTGTGCTGTGCCCCTTGCAGAGGTGAGCCGTGATGACATGCTTGGTAAGGCAGTTGCTTTTAACGACCTCGATGTCGAGTTCATGGGTTCGAATCCTGTGCTAGGCGATTCTTTATTGCCGCTGCAAGCAGTGGTGATAGCTGCAAATGCTCTTCAGTCGCTATAAGAAAGAGGCTGTTGAATCGGCTAGAGATAAAGAATATTGATTGGGCTTTTGCCACTTAGTGCATCAAACCCTAGTTGAGCAAATGCTCACGGATTGGGGGGTTGGGCCTTCTCTCTCCCTCCCTAAATGGGATCACGGCTTGCTGACATTGTCTTCCGAGTCCTTAGGTTATTCGTCTGGGGGGGGGGTGGGCCTTCCAATCCCAGCATAGCCATCAAGTTGCTGGCTTTGGAGCCTCATATCATGATAATCATCATCGTCGTCGTCATCGTACATTTTCATTGCGCCCCAAGAGAACCAAATCCCTTTCTAGGCACATCGAACAGGCCAGAAATGAGCGTGTCAAGCAATTAGCGCTATTGTTCATGCACAACTGCAGCAACCACAAGCAACAACGAACGATTCAAGTGGAAAGAGCAAATGATGTGAGGAACATTGTTTTGGAGATGCTCAATAAATTATTTCATCGATTTTCATTATTCTATTAGATTGTATTGGCATTTCCAGATTCTCTATCTATTATGGTTCGGTCTGCTTCCATGCTGGCCTCCTCGCATGCGCACACGTAAACAGACTCACATGCACACACGATCACATGCCTTAGCCTAGGGGTAAGATGCTCACACTTGACCATCCAGGTCGTGGTTTCATGACCTGCAGCAGACATCCCTATATTGTTTGTTGCAAGCCGGGTGATTGCCATCAAAGCTCTTCGTCTTCTATTTTAATGAGGCTGCTGAATCAGCCGACCTTTAGGTGAACTTTAAGAACTTTAACTTTAGGTGAACTTTAGGTGGTAGCGATGGTCGAATTTTGGGCGTTACAGTAAGGCCGAAGCCGAGCTGAAGCACGCTGAGCTGAGCACCTGACTTCTGTGCAGCTGCACTGTAATCCGTTGTGTTGCCAGCTCGTATGACCTCACTCGGCTGCCACTCTGAGTCTGCATTTGCAGCGCAGGTTTGCAGCCTGGGCTGCTATTAGGGCGATGTTTATTCAGGGAGTCGAGCCGCAAGGACTTTGAGAATGCATCGCACAGAGTACACACTGAGATGCATGCTGCTCTGAGATTCATAGTGCGAATCCCGAAGACCTGTCACGTGAGAGGTTATTCACTAACTACAATGGCTGCTCACCTGGCTCTGACTGACAAACCGTAAATGCAGACAAACAGGAGCCGATTCTAGGACTCCTGCACAGCATGCTTACCTTGGCTGGAGTCGGCCGAGGCGAGTGCATATCGTGCAGCTGCATGCCGAGGCCGGCATAACTGCAAACAGCAAAGTTGTGCTCTAACATAAAAAAGAAGGCAGACTCTGCTTTTTGCTTTATTTGAAAACACCGCTCGAAAAAAGATACCCAGCTAGGCGTAGGCCAAAACTGCAGCTGAATTTGCTACAGAGCCAAGCCCGTGATAGGTGGGAAGATCAACTTCGGAAGTGATAGTGTGCAATGACTATTACTAGGCTATGTGAACATGATTTGACAGGCTACCCAGTGATCCAGGACACAGCAAGCATGCTAGGTCTGCATCTGGCAAGAACAAAGCCAGCATTAATCAGTTGGACAACCTATCGTGTACAAAAGCTGTGTACACAACTCCTCTCTGAGACGCGATCCCAGAAGGATTGCCGGGGGAAGAGGGAAAGTGTCCGATTTGTAACACGAATACTTGAGCCCAAACCATAATCAGGCCACAAACACGCCTGAGCAAAACGACTAGATGACAGCTATCACCTTACACAAGCATCCATCAGCAGTTTCTAGTCCTACTTAACTAGGATATCTGTGAGGCTATAAATAGTTTTTACTGATACAGCAAGTCTCTTAGAAACGTGACAACTCAGAATGATGCAACTATTTTGGAAAGCAAGGTCCTATTCAGCATGGCCGCAATACTTTAACGGGGTGTTAGCATGCGAGTGTATGCATGATTAAATGCGTTTGTGTATGTGTGTGTGTGTGTGTGTGTGTGTGTGTGTGTGTGTGTGTGTGTGTGTGTGTGTGTGTGTGTGCGCGTGTAGGTGTGTGTGCGTGTGTCTATGTAGGTGTGTGTACGTGTGTTTTTAGTGCATGGTGTGCAAGTGTGTGTGGTGCATGTGCACGTGTGTGTATATATGTGTAAGTAAATGTGTGAGTGTATGCGTGAATGTGTGTGTGTGTGTGTGTGTGTGCGAGCGTGTGTAGGTGTGTGTGTGTGTACACGTGTATGTGTGTGCGCACGTGCCTCGGTGCCATTATTTGATATCCGTACCGACAATGGATGGTGGGAAGACCGTCGGTCTGTATTTTGCTAGCCACCAGTCTTGAACGAAGTATTCACAGGCATGCATAGTGGGATACACAATCTGAACAACCTATAAGAGGTGAATGATCAGTACAAAAATAGCTACTGGCTATGACAGCATACTGAAGATTACATTGCATTGTTACATACATTGTTACATTGCATAGATAGAAAGCAATTGTAGTAGGCTCTAGAAGTAGAGTACTGCTCTATCCCTCTGTGTGCCATTTCCATCAAATATCCCCAATAGGTTAGTCACAAGTCGATAGCTACATATCTAGTGTTATGTTCTTAGGGCAAAATATTGCTAAGAAATATACATTCAAAAGTAGTAAGTTTTAATGAGGGACAGAGCATCAAGCAGAAGCTCTGGAGAGAGAGAGAGAGAGAGAATGTGTGTGTGTGTGTGTGTGTGTGTCTGTGTGTGTCTCAGTCTGTGAGTGTGCGTGAGTCGTAAAGCGGCCGGCCTGATATACCATGTCTGTGGTACTTGGTGCACCAGGGCGGGCCTACTGCTGGTTAATAGCAGTGGCAGGCCAAACTGAATAGCCACCGCACGAGGTTGGCCCGTCCGAGCCAAACTCAAAGGCTTCGTCAGCCACCGCACGTTGCTTCGTGGTAGCTGGCACCACAATATCTAGAGTTACTCCATTACAAGCTTTAGTAAAAGAGATTACTACTGACTACAGTGTTATCAAATTTCTGAAACCCTACAAGGTCCACCCTATGGAGACGACTCATTTGCAATCCCAGGAACAAATCCATAAGCAGTCCAAGTTTTAGAATGGAAAGACGCGATCTTTTCAAACACCTAGAAAACACCTAACACCAAAATCCTAGAAGCACTGGTGCTGAAGTGTAAATCGATCTGAATTTAATGTACTCGAAACTGTCCTATTCCTAGTGCCAAGGATGCCTCACTCGATGCTATCCCACACTATCCTTTAGGTGCACTCTGACTTGGGAAAAGGTGGTGACCCATTTTCAAGCACGTGGAAGGGAATCAGTAAGTAACAAATCTCCAACCGACCTGACAGCTGGATCAGCAAATGAATTTGCTGAGTGAAGAAATGTCAGTGAACTGAGCATGGATAATATTCAGCACCAAGTTCTCCTTGAGCCCAGATCATCTCGCCTGAGCATCACTGACTGCACTGCAATGGCTCGTCCTATATCATTTCTCGTACCGTGCCTTTTCTCTCTCGACGTTGGTCTCACTCAGTTAATCTCTCTATGCACTCACTCTCTCTCTCTCTCTCTCCCTCTCTCTCTCTCTCCCTCTCTTTGTCCCTCTCTCTCTTTCTCTTTTTGTCTGTCTGTCTGTCTGTCTGTCTGTCTCTCTCTCTCTCTCTCTCTCTAGGTCACTCACTAGGTCTCGCTGTATCTAATAGCTTCTCCCTGGAATCGCTAGGACTTTCTTCGGGTCTTCCTCCTCTCTCTCTCTCTCTCTCTCTCTCTCTCTCTCTCTCTCTCTCTCTCTCTCCCGTGTCCCTATTTTCTTTGCCTAAAACTCAATCTCTCCGTCTCTTTCTCTCAACTCTTTATAGTCCTATTCATCAGAGGACGACTCTTAAATTCCCAACAAGACTTAAAAGCATATTTTCGCGGGCAGTGCAACGCGTGAGGGGTCTAATCGAGCAACGTTAAGCCCGTAGTGAGCTAATCTAAGCCAGCCATCCCGGATGCTTTCACATTCCGTACCACGGAATTCGTTCCCAACGATCGTATATTAGTTTCAACTTAATTAAAATTATAATGCAATAACATACGCTAAATGAACTGGAGAGTCGCACGATGTTGGTCAGCCTGAGCGCCGATATATAATAGGAGAGCTGGAGAGGCAGCCAAAGCGGCTGCTAATTCCCGGCATGCAGCAGCAGCTATTCCAGGCCCAGTAACCCAGTGTCGCCGCACTCTTTGAGGCTCTATGATTAAGAGTGCGCATAATGCACGCACCTTACCTCTGCCACGACGGAGTCTCCACTTCCATTGAGTACTAGAGCCCTCCTCCAAAGTCGAGCTATAGCGTCGTACGGCTCGACTATGTCATCGCTTCGAACCTGCTTGATAACAGTCGGCTAACCCTATCGCTAGTCACAGCCAGTCTCTTTCACCAAGAACGCGAAGTTGTTAGCAAACAAATCACACAGCTCCTCTCCACGCATTGCCGCCCAACTGCACTACGGGGCTGCATAGGGGCTGGGTTGGCCAGAGCGTAGTCACGTGCTCACGCTGCTAAGGGCCACGGGGCCCCTGCGTTTAGTCGCGGGTGCTTCGGCAATTTCATATCCGGTGGCACTGCAGGTAACGAAACAGACTCAGTTTCAGTGTTTCTTATAAAACCTACTGCTTCTTTACTTATTTATTTTTAGCCTTTGACATTTTCCACGTATATAATTATCTGAAGTATCGACTGCGTTTCCATGACGGTTAACAGTTGCTTACTTGACTGGGGAGCCGCAGTAGCACGAAACGTCCGATCTGGCTTTGTCAATTCAGTGCCTCCAGCACTGATCAACTTTCTCACAGCGCTGGCTGCGATACGCCCTTTAGTCGTCACTTGTTCAGAGATCCCAGTTAATCTACCTCATCACACGTCTTAGCAAGGTGAGCGGATAAGTGGAATGCACCCTCTCTCTCGCTCTCGGCCGACATGCACGAGGTTTGTAACCTTTTTTTTTTAACTTATTTAGAAGGGCACAGAAGGTCTGCTTCCCGTTGGGTGTTTCCTTTTTCTTTTCATACGGTCGTGCGATCTTTACCCTGAGACTACGCGTTTTCTTAATCGGCAACGGTGTGTTTTACACTTTGGCAATCCGATGGCGGCCAGCGACCTCCTGATTAACCAGGATGTCCCTCGTTTTGTATAGGCTGTCCTTTTTGGCAGGCCTTCGCCCCTTGGGGCCCTTGTGTGTAACTCGGCCAGCACTCAATGCCTTTAGCATGACGTAGCTCACCCATTTTGAAGAAGACTGTCGCCTCCGATCCAGTTAGTTAGCTGACGTTTGAAAGCCGCAAGCTTTCACCGTGGACCCTGTAACGTCTCTTTCTGGCCTAAAGGGCTAGCCAGCGCTGCAAAATAAGGCTGGGAACATCACGCCAATACGACAGTCCTGCGATTTTTGGAAAAGCGATTGTGTCTGTTAGCCCATGGCTGACAGTGGCAGCTTGGTCATGCTGATTCGAAAGGTCGGATGTAACTGCGGTATGCTGTTCTTAATTATAGCCTCTACCAGGCTATCGCTGTATGCTTTCTAGATCGGAATCCAGCTTGGCCACTGGCTGGTCAACTACTGCGACTGCCTCTGCCATCCATTGAACCCATTGGGCTGGACGCAGTATCATCTGCTAATATCAGTATCATCTGCTCCTCGGTCCTTGTGCCGATTCAAGACTGGCATGAATTTTCTCTGGCTCTTAGTAAATTGCCTGACTCTCCCACGAAACTACATCTCTACTGCCTGTATATGCCTTTGAATTCTTGATACGTTGCGACTTGTCCCTTTTCGGGCAGATTGCACGTCTCGTATTTTCAGGCTTGACTCGACTCGAGCACACGGAAGATTCTTTTCTGTGGTGCAAATCTCTGCTCTCTGTTTTTTGCCATCTTACGATCTCGGGTTCCTTCATTTATACAGCAGGCCCCCAACTCGTGCCTTTGGCCACCGCACGTGACTGTTTCACACTAGTTTAAAGCCGCATATTTTCATGAAAGTAGCTGTCGCGTCTCTTGGGGGGCACGCACGCACCTGCAGATTATCATGACTTTGTTGCTGCGAGAGGGCTTACTCTCTGAGCTGCCCTGGGGCCACTTTAAATCTGTTGACTAGGCTACCGATGCATCTCTTCAATGCACGACCAGCTGTGGCTCTTTGCAGATGCTTGCAAGAGCAGTGATGTGTCCGCGAGGTGCACTGGGGGACGGCAGCCCCACCCCCACCACCACAGCCGAGTGGCAGGCCGTAATAATGCAGGCTCGGCATCTCTTTTGCCTCCCGAATGCGGCGAGGTCACTTCACTGCCCCTCAGAAGACTTGCTGGCTTTGGCACTGCTGCTTAAAAAAAAGTCTATGCGGTAAATCTCGGACCGAGCAGAACTGAGCCAACCAGAACGATGTCACGACTGCTGCTCGAACCCCTACAGCTGTGCCCGCCCTTTTCGGTCGCACCTGCTTATGCGCCGGGCAGTCGGCCGCACTTCAGTTAGCTGCACAGAAGGCGACGAGAACCTATCCTTAGCTTCTAGAGCTGTCCTTTCAGCGACAGCACCTCAGAGCACGACGATCGACTGTCACACTAGCCGCCGCATGGCCAACGAGCGGAAGCTGTCCGCCGAGCAGCGGCGAATGGGCGGAGGCGCTGCTCCAGTGGCGCCGGCCAGACAGGGGCGCAGTGCCGAGAGTGTCGCCTCGCGAGTGGCGCGACCGTCCGACCGGCTGAACCCGAAGACGGTCGATCCGTTCGCCGACGGCGCCAAGGGCGGCGGCCACAAGTCGGCCTTCGCGTCCGTGTACGCCAAGGGCGGCGTGCCATGCCGCCTCGTGCACGGCTCGGTGAAGCACAAGCTGTCCTGGGACGCGCCGCCCGAGCAGCTGCCCTTCGACCCCGTGCTGGTGACGCTGGCCGAAGGCGTGCGCGAGGAGGTGCACCCGTACACGTTTGTGGCTCGCACCGGCTTCCGCGAGCTGCTCGCCACGCCCGGTGCACGGGCCAAGGTTGTGCCGCTGCTCGGGAAGCTGGTGGGCCCTGTGCGGCTGGCACTGCTGCACGCCAGCAGCGGCGTGTTCGACGCCGGCCTCGACGCGCTGCAGCAGCTGAGCGCCAGCGCCGGCCCGGCGCTCAACCCGCACCTTAAGGGCCTGCTCGGCGCCCTCGTCAAGCGCTCGTCGGACAAGGCACACCGGGAGCGAGTGCTGGCCACTCTGCAGGCGCTGGAGCAGAACGGTGGTCGCGAGTGCCTGGTCGTCATCAAGTCCAAGGTGCCCACGTACAGCTCTGTGCTCACGTGACAGCTCACGTGACTCGAACTGCTGCGCCGGCAGCTGTGCACATCCCCGTGGGCGGTGGCGGCAGCTTTGCCAGGCACTGGTCAGTCGCGTGCTTTCAGTTGCCGCAAGGTGGCTAGCCCAAAGCCAGCTGCATTCGGAGCAGTGCTTTGGTCGACTTATCCAGTTTGCCGGCAGGCGAGCCCCTTTCGTCTCGGCCAAGTGTCGTAAGAGGCTGCTTGTCAGAGCCGAAACGATGCTAACGATGCTACGGTGTGCTTTGTTTCTGCTGAGTGCTCTCACCAGCATTCCAGCCATGCCACGGCCCCTCACTGCCGGCTTGCTGCCAGCTTGTTCGGTTGGCTCCTTTAAAGTCAATATGATCTGCTCAAATGCCAGGTCATGCGATCCACTTGATTTTGTTCGGCCGCTTGTCGCGAGGCTTACTGCACGATATCTGCACCGTGACCTGCTGATGTGACTTGGCGTAACTTGGCGTGACGTGACTTGGGCAGCTCAGTCTGAGTCAACACGAAATCTCACTTTCTTATGATAGCCAGCAACGTGTGATGCGAAGTTGCCACGACAATAGCACGAACCTGCAGCGGTGTGTTTATTCTGGTTGCTAATATTTACATCTCTGCAGCGGTTGATGCTTATGGCAAATCGTAGTTAGTGTTTGATCCTTGGTTAGTGCTTGATCCTTGAGTGCCGATCATCTGTCGATCGAGCAGCTCGTGCCAACAACGCGTTAGCAGGACATAACCTCGGTGGCAAAGAGTGTGCCATTGGGAATATTGTGAGGTGGTTTCGATATCGGCTTGAGAGCACTAAATCTCTATCCATGCTCTTTACAACTCCTGCAATAGAATCAGCAACCGACCAAGTGTAAATGACTCGCATGTATCGTACTCGGACCAACATGTATGAGCATGTAAGAAGGTACTCAAGGCTACAGGTTAGTGTAACCCTACCCCCACCCGTTAGAAGCATGCACTAAAGTATTCTCACGTAATCGCCCAAATAGGACAACGAAGTCAAGTTCACTGGGGCAAAGAGACAGATGGGCAGATTTCGTAGATGTTGCTTCTTTATCTCTTACCTCAATGATGCAAAGTCATTGTAGGCCGTGAAAGAAGCCGGAGGCAATGTCCAGACTTTTGGTGCATACGAGCCGAAAGCCCGATAACCAAATGTTTTCAATTTAGTGCAAGGAACGGTGCGATGACTACAAGCTGAAAAGGTGGTTCGAGAGCTGGCAACTGGACGAGCAAGGCGGTCGAATATGTAGGTTTCGGCAAGCTAGTGATGCTTAATAGGAAGCCAGTGAGCTGAGACAGACGATGATGCGACAAATAAATCCTAGCTGATTTAGCAGCCTCTTTTTGTATAGCGACAGGAGAGTCTTTACGGCTATCACCACCGCTTGCAGCAGCGATTAAAGGATCGCCCACTACAGGATTCGAACCCACGACCTCGGGGCCGAGGTCGTGTAAAGCAACCGCCTTATCTAGTGAGCCATTACGACTCACGACGCGATGTGGCAGCTATGCCGTTAGCGACGACCCAGGTGAGCTTCTTGAGTTTTATGCTTGCTGCAGAAAATTTCCTGTATTCATGGCCATGAGCCATGAATACAGGAAATTTAGCAATGCTGACGCGATATCACGAAACCGTTGGGCTGCCGTACTCTTGCCTAGACAGGCCCTGATTTTGGCGATGTTCCTTACCTGTAAGTATGCTGACTTGACAGTGGATGTAATGTGATTATCCAATGACAAATCGTTTTGGGATAGCTCACCCATACTACGGGCAGACGGTACTGGAATGACAAACCCATCCCAAGGGTGAAGTCTTGAATTTATAACTTGAGGGCGACTCTAAGCTTTACGATAACTGTTTTGTCGCAGTTGCCACCGTGATTCGTGAAGTCCGAGGCTGTTTATCAGATTCCTTCCCTCAAAGCTAGCAGTACAGGACGAATGTCAATGAAGAGCAAAGCAAGAGCGAGCACCTTACCTCCTGGGACGTCTGTCAGTGCTGCCTCGAGGCCAAGGCAACTTAAATTAGAGAAAACGCTCGACGATGGCTTTCAAAAGCGAAGCGGCAAGGACCGAGCAGCTTTCTTTCCGGTCTGAGGCTGTTGACAATTTCCGCGTGGGAAGGATAGTCGGTAACCGCTCTCGCGAGGCCGATCGCTGCACCGATCCTCGATCGGTCTCTATAAGTAGGTATCACCCCAGGTACGCCGTCGTATAGGCCGTCGTGTCGAATCAGGAAGTTGGTAGCGGCGCGTCGTTTAAAATCCGCGACGCCGGTAGCTTTAGTTTGCTATAACAAATGGAAAACGTAAAACTCGAACGGGACTTTTTCACTCGGTCAAATGAAATTCAAATGAGAGGACGCTGAGCTGACGGCGTGAACGCCGGCGTCAAGTAGCGTCCGGCAACCTCTTCCCCGTGCGCCGACGCGACAAGGCTTTGCGAAATAGGTTCGCCAAGACGGGTGGACAGCAGGAATTAAGCTTGGATATGTACAGGAGAATATTTTTGCATTTAGTCACGCCTCTCTATTGACTGCCGAGGATAGTCGCAATGTATTTACTGCGTTTTAAGTGATAATAACAGTAATACATTTGTATAGCACCCTCAGAGGACCAACCCTCTTTCTATGCACTTTACATATGCTGTGAAGAACCCTGTTAACGTGGGTAAGTGTTGTATGACAGTGTCTCCGGCGGCGACAGGTCTTGCGGGAGTCTCACGGAGGCACAGCGGGCAAACGTGCGCGGTATACGAGACTCTCCTTTATTACTCTCAGCGGGCGCCATACATATATGACAGCTCGATCGATCGCAGCAGACGACACGAAATACAACATGCACTCGTGGCCTGACGCTGCGTCGAGTCAATGGCTGAACTATTGGCCACAGGTGAGGCGTGTACATTAGTGTCAAGGCGATTCGCTGGTGATTACAACAGCAGAAGCCGCAGGCGCACATTACCTACGGGTAACGTGCACAGTATGTGCGCGCATAAGCACACCAAAGACAGCTCACAGAGGCCCGGCGTATGCTGCGAGGTTCAGGTGCGTTTTTAGCTTCTTTTTAAATGTCAAGTCAGGGGATGTCGTGACGTCTCCAGGCCCTTATGGAGCATACGAGCTAAAGGCGCGGCTTCCAAATGATTTAACTTCTGTACAAGCGTCCGCAAGCCTACCAACCATCTGGCGCCCGCCGGGTTTGCCTCCTCCCCCCGGTTGGCGCTCTGGACGGCTGTTGGTACGTCGTCTCTGTCAGGAGCTTTGACGTTAATGTTGCGCCGCGGGTCCTCTCCTCGCCCAAATGCCAGCGACAGACGGCCTCTCGTCGGCGCAGCGGGCATCCGATAATCGTTATCAAACCAGCATCGTTCAGCTGTGTCACCTTGCGATAATAAAAGCTATTTTTCCCAAGGTTCCACAGTTGAAACCGTCAAGCGCATGTCTGGCCTATTGAGCCACGAGCACCCTGCAGAATTGTCAGCCTTCTATATCGTTGCGTCGAACATGCATGCCGGTCCTCAGCCGCCTGGTTGATACCAGCCGACTTTCTATAAAATTTCTGTGTGACAAGTGAGCGCTCGCTAAAGGTGAGCCGTGCAAAAATCGCCATTAATTCCATTAAAAAAACGTGACTGTATTCTAACTGGCAAACGAGCTATTTGGCCTACTGAACCTAGGATATGGAATTCGACTCGCAGTTTTATGCGGAGAGTTTGCGAGCGTTTCCTTACGATCCGACGATTCCTCTGCAGCCGTTCTCCGCTGCTATTCCTCGCTGCTCACTTCCGCCTCTCTTGCTCATTACTCGACCTCATGGTTTCATTATTGCGTGCTACGAACTGCTATTGGCTGTCCGTTTACAGTGCATATACACTGTACATATATATACACAGGATCTTACGCATACGCTAAGCCCTATTCTAAGCGAGATAAATTTTTGACGAACCGTTGAAGCTCCCTCCGTGTAGCACCTGCCTTACGCGAGTCCGCCGGTTAGTGAGTCCGGCGTAAGCGTGAGTCGTTGACGCCCCGCTTACGCTGCGTCCTTGGTGATAATTACAATACTACAAGGGCGGTACAGCTACGACGAGTGTCGTGTAGAAATGAAGGACGGGGTAGATGGTCTACCGATATGCATCAGTAGCCACACCATGACATCTCCTAGTAGAAATAGTAAATACAATTGTGAATTGAATAATGAAATGGCGATTACAAAGCCTTTGATCGGCAAGTTATTTTTATTTGTACATATAAGCGCTGTGGAAGTTATCAGTATAATAATAAGGAGCTTGACCAGGATGCTCAGTCTTAGATATGGTCTGCTAGTCGGTGAGTCATCTCGAGGCTGAAGCAGCAACAACTTGAAGCTACACGTATGGCCTTTAATTTTCCAATTAAGTCTCCTCTCAATACCTCACTAGTAGACGCTTTCATTGTGTGCTCGGAATTTAGGTGTCTTCTTTGATAACTGCTCGCAGTTTAGGAAGCTCCACCAATTAAGGAGACGGCTTCAGCTGCTAGCCATCGCGTTCGATCTCTAAGATTAGGAGCTGGCTACCACGCTGGCTTGCTAAAAAATATTACCACCTCGCCTAGTTCTGCCTCGCTGGACCACTAGAATCAGTTTTGGTTTGACTACCGAAAAAAGAGTTACTAAGCGTCTGCAGCCGGTGATGAAATACGGCTGCACGATTAGCCAGCAAACTTTAAGCCGTTCAACCGCGCTCGTCTCCTGTCTCGTCTTCCTGCGTCGTCTGCTGCTGAAGCGGCTGCTGCGATGGCTCGATGGGTCAATCAGCTGATGAAAAGCGAATAAATTAGGGGTCTCTACCTGATCCACAAAGCCTGGCGCGGTGTAACCATTCACCTACCTTGTTGAGCTGCTGCACCAGTTTCATCTGGCTCGTGCTCTCAGGTCGTCTGTGGACAGACACTTGGCTGTTCCGTTCCCACGCTTACAGACGGTTGGTATCATAACCTCTGTTCTGTAGGTGATAGACTAGCGAAGTTCACTTCCACAATTCTCATTAAACTTTATTTACTCTCATGCTGCCGACTATGGTACATCCTTGCAGCTGTCCGGTGCTGCTAATTCCATGCTACTCACCTACATGTCCCTGCTCTCCTGACTCAGCTATGCCTCGCAAGTTCTCTATGCTGCACGAGATGCAGTCTGCTGCAGGCTACCGTACGCGCATCGGACGTCGGTTAGGCTTTGGTTAGGCTTTGGTTAGAAAACTCTCCTGCACGACGCACACGCAGTCCTTGTGTGGGTCTGTGGAGTTACAGACGGAGATTTATTACATAAGATTCCAGCTCGCTCGTCTTCAGTCGTTCGTGGTTAGATTGTCGCGGTTAGACTGTCGTGTCTGTTGTTCGTTGTTATTGTTGTTGTACGCGTGTATTGTTGTACGTGTCTGTTGTTCGTGGTTAGACTCGCTGAGCCGCAATGTCGCTGAGCCGGTTTGGTCCAGCAGTCAAGGTGCTCGCCCCGGCCAAGGTCTGGCCGAGGTCGAAAGATTAAGTTCTCTTGGGGCACTATACAAATCAATTATATTAGGTAAGGCGATTGCTTTCCACGACCTCGGTTCCGAGGTCATGGGTTCGAATCCTGCGTTGGGCGTTCCTATACTGCCACTGCAAGCGGTGGCGATAGCCTTTAAAGGCTCTTCTGCCTTTAAAGGCTCTTCTGTGCAACAAGGGGCTGTTAAATCAGTAGTGAGTGTCTGGGCTTGAAGCCTCAACGTTTGGGTTATTGGGGGTGTGGAGATTACGTTGCAGATTGGTTAAACTAAATTAGCCGATTATACAGGCTCATTTATACAGCAACAGGAAAGTCTCAACAGCCAATGCTTACAGTGGGCAATACATTATCATTCACTGTAGGACTCGATTCCACGACCTGGGAAGCCATTATCGTTTCTTAGCCAGTTTTCAACAAATGTGTAGTCGTGAATGGCTGCCAGTCACTTCAAAAGGCCAAAATGGACGTCAAGAAAATAATAAAAAAGTTTTTTATTGTGCCATACTATAACTAATCCTCATTTAGTCAGTTGACATATGTTGGAAATGAAGTGTGCCATTACATGCACAACTTTTTCAGCACGCATAAGCAAAAACTAAATTCATACGAAGAAAATACTGAGATAAACTGAATTTTGTGTCTTTCTTTTAAATGTGTGGGCATTAGTGATGCCAGCTGGTAGTACATTCCAGGATTTGGGAGTACGGGAATTGAAGAAATGGTCTCAAGAGGATACGAGATTCTGCTGGTTAGGCACGGCTACACGACTTGAGTTAAGAGAGTTAGAGAGGAGAAGGGTCTGATGGAAGTCTTAAGAGTGCGTATTCCATTAACTACGTAGGTACTCTCGCCTTAGCAAGAGCATGAAGGTTGCTCTTTAACTACTTGATGGGGAGCCTGAGCAGGTCGGTAAGATGTGAAATGTCTCAGCTGCGAGTCATGAATGAAAATCCAGCTGCAAAATATTGCACCATTTTTAAATGTGTTAGTGCACAAGCAAGAAGACTTTTACGTGCCAGTAATGAAAGGCATGAAGTCTAGATTGTTGGATTCCAAAAATATGGCGGTAGTAACCTTCTGGCAGCAACCCTAAATTTTCGAAATTATACGTAGGTGTAAGAGGACAAACTTGAAATGCTGAGCTGATGCGGTCACCTAGCGAAAAGTCATTTCGAAGTAGGTCACCCAGATTCCGTGCAGGGGCTACAAGAGAAATGCTGTCCCAAACCTTTTTGAGGGTAACCGTTTCTTAGTAACTCGGGGTTTTTCTACTAAGAATAAATAGTTTGAAGTGTCGTCTAGTGTGATCTAAATGTGAATAACACAATACTGTAAAGGTATGGGTGAGTTTTGAGTCAATGGATGGCAGGTAGGGATCCAAGTTCACTGCTCTGCGTCGTCTGAATAAATGAAAGTCGAGATTGTGCTTGACGATTACATCTCAAAGAGTGAAGTATAAACTGTGCAAAGCAGTGGACCTAAAACAAATCCTTGGAGTAGTCAGTGTTTCAAGGCTTCGCCGCTTGACCATAAGCCGTATACAAAGAATCCATGAAATTTCCCAACTATGCTAGGACGCACTACATAGCAGTGCCCGTGACACCCAGGCGAGATAATAGACCCTCAAGGAATTGGTGATCAATGGTATCAGATGCTGCCAACAAATCAAACGAAAATAGTAGGCTTGATTTAAGTCAGCTTAGAAAGTCGTTATTTAGTCTAAGCAGTGTTGACACTGTGGATTTGCTCTTAAATCTGACAGGAACTTAGATACTCAATTTGATGTTTGAAATAAGAATTTGGGTGATCTGCCACTCATCTCTCCAGTGTCTGACAGGAGCGGCAATAGGGAGTCTGGGTGAAAGTTTTGGGTTCTCGTGGTCTCGTGTCTCCTTAATGAGTGGTCTGACGACAGCCTTTTAAGGATACAAGAGAAAATGACGAGGCTATGTTTATATTTAATATGTTAGTTACGCAGGTCAGCATCAAATTTATGCCTCTCGCAGAAAAGAAAGTAGGTATGCATCTGTCGACACGGCTAGAAGTCGTCTTCGACTGGGCAATGAAATTCTAGGTGAAACAGCAAGAAATGGAGGGTGAAAACTCCACTGGTACGTTTCCTTAGGGATGGATTATCTGGTCCATAATGTGACCATTTTTTATATGATTGTGGAGATGTTACCTTAGGCAAGAGACTGGACTCTTCGCTTCGCCTCTATGATTGACAATAGTGCTGTGCTCCATAACTTGCATTGTCGAAGCCAAAAATTAAACCAAATTCTGTGGGAATTGCGGGGATCGAGGTGCCGCGAAGGCACTGGCCTTCGAACAAAATTATCACAATTGTAGTGTCAATTTTCAAAGCTAACAATACATACATTTATATTGTCATAGCAAAAAATACTATAGTCTGTTATTGTAATTGTAAACACAATGTTTAGAGAATTATCAACACTGAATTTCCATTCCAACAGAGAGTGAACAGAGGCAACTTCATCTGAATCCAACCGTCCTTTGCTCCGATTCTCAATCTTGATGATGGCTGTCTCAAATGAAGGACTGTGAACAACACCTGCACTATTTCCCAGGTAAGTCTCGAAATCAAATGAGGAAAACGATGCAATCAGTGAATGGAACAGGACGGGTGATTCGGCGATAGTTCTATCATGAGCTTTAAGTTCGAAAGTAATATATCTAAAACCAGCCAAGGCCGCTTCATTCCGACGGACATTTCTTTCCGATGACAGAAATTGTGCAATGTAGGCTTCAACTGTCGAGTTGAGACGATGAATGTGGCAGCCCAACAACGGCCGAGCAAACAGATTACCTGTTGCAGCGTTTGTAAAGCAATTGTCACTAATCAGGCTGACTACTCGTTCGGCTGATAAGTTGTACCGCTGCAGTCTTGCACGGATCAACTCTACACGGTTCAGTTTAAAGGCTGTCAATTCAAGCAATGGGGCAAAAGCCAGGTAGAAAATCCGGGGCTCAATGCCGACCTCTTTTCCAGTCAATTTAACGAAGAATATATTTCCGTCTGTAACTGCACAAAGCCACAAAGACTACGAGAGTGTTACGACGGAGAGTTTTGCATAGCGCATTCAAAGCGTAAGCGGATTTCGGTACGCATTCGGTAGCCAACCGACTTCATCTCCCGCAACAAAGAGAAAGTGGTAACTATAGCCGAGTCAGGAGAGCAGTTGAGGTATATATGTAGCGAACACGAGCTACAGAAATGACTTAAAAAATTGCATCCAGGCAAGGAACTTAACAATAAATTGGGTTGAATCTTCTGATGCGACGTGCAAGAGGGCATATTGCAATGATGCATTTTCAAAAGTCAATATTTTCTTTCCAACTGCTGAGACCAATCGGAACACGTTATTCTTCAACGTCTTTGTGGAAATTTTGTGGATAGGCTGCTTGGCATTCGCTCTCATGCATTGTTTTTCGTGGAACACTTGCTCTCGCTCGTCCATGACGCTCCAATCGCTGCCATTTGCAGAAGTTGGTAGCTTTGGAGTCGATCGTGTAGTCCAGAGGCAACTGACCAGTCGCCGAGTTGGTTTCAGCACTGCCCGTTGATAAAATGCTTTCAGCAGCGTGCGAGTAGAAAACTTCCAAGTAGAATGGGTGCTTGGTTTTTATGTGGGCATACATAAAGTAATAAATCTAATATATTATATTTATATAATATCTATACAATACAATATAATATAATATAATATTTATATAATATCGACAGTAATTTGAATTCAAATTACTGTCGCCTGTCCTAGCGACGCAACATTTTTCGCTCCAAACCACAGCTACATTTTCAGAGTTTAAACACTGGATCCTTTGAGGCACTGCAAAAGAAAAGGCGGCTGATGGCTTTGTTGGACGGCGGAACAGTGGGACGACCCAGCGAACTGACAGATACGCTGCTACGGAGTTACGCAGTCCTTAATACCCACGATGCGGTCAGACTCAGGCTGCTGTTAAAACTTAAAAGACTAAACTGCCCAACAAGTATTGCAATAATATTGATATTGTTCATCTGGATACAAAATAACATTGATATTATTACGGCACCCAATACATTACATTTTTGCCACACAACATAGTGTATTGTCAGATACATTTATTTTTTCGGAGGTCTTATGCCGTCTAGCCTCGAAGCCAGAATTCAAGGTCATCAGTAGTTCAGACGGTTAAACAAGCGATAGCAGAAGCTATACTCCTGAGATCGCTGAAGCCTGCTACGGTGGATATAACAGTATCTGCACCCGACCTTTCGTTTCAACGTATTAATGTAATTCCTGTTCACAGCCATTTCCACCACAAAAGTTCGCTTGCGGGCGAATACGTCGTAATTTCTAGTGCGGTACATGAGCCACCCATTGTTATGCCCGCACGACCCTCGCTAGTTCGGGTAGCGGCAAACCACGTGCAACGTGCCACGACCTGAAGCTCGCAATACGCCGATGATAATAATAACACAACGCTCGATATTCTGCAAGCAGCGCTTACAACAAAAACGTTTTAGATAGAAAAAGTACAATGATAGCCTGTATATTACGGCTGATACAACAGGTGACTTCTACCCGACTCGCTAACAGGCTCGCAGCAGCTCACGCTCAGCACTAGGACTCACCGACAGTCAAACCGTTGCTCCAAGAGAGCAACTGAGGTCAGGCCCATGCGGTTTACAAGTCATGCCATAATCTCGTTCGTAGATAATAATACATCACGCTCCTCATTAGCCTCGGCGTATTGCTGCTATTGCATAAGCGGCACAGTTCTAATTCAACGACAAAGCTTATAGTTTGGCAAAGCTCAAAGTTCGCAATCGAGGCTCAGCCGTCAAGCTCATATAGACAGTCCACAATCGCGGTACATTTTACACCGTAACTAAGAGCCTCACTCCATCGGTACAGATCATATGACCCTCTGAAGGTCGACGTCCCCTAGGCCGGTGTCGGCGGTTCGTCGTGAAGAATGGGCTGCTGCCAAAGCAGCCTGGATGACAGTGAGGTGCGTCGCAGTTTTTTGTACTCTGCTTTCTTATTATAACGGCAAGCTATTGCGGCTCGTCCGTCGTTGGACTGTGAGCTCGCTCCGTGTGCGGCCGTAACCCGGTTTCGGCTCTGCCCGCCGACGGGTAGCTGAACGTGCGGGTCCCGGCGCACAGACTCGCCGGACGCGAAAGAGCTACCGAGGCTTCCAGTGTCTGCATCTGCGAAGCTTTTTTCGCTGCTCTCCAGCCGTCGTGCTGAGTAGCCCGAGCCGAGTACCTGTGTGACCGCGCCCGTGTAATCGTTGTCCTGTGCATGTCGCGTGTGATACCTCATATCGCGAGGCGGCAGACCTGAGCACACTCACGCGTTTGAACGTAGCCTGCCTAGCTATATAAGTACGGAGGAACAGTTGGAAACGGCCATGATACAGGTGAAGGGTGACAGAATCAGGAGTGACGTAAACCTTTGGACACCGTACCTTTAGTTCGTTTGCTTCCAAAGCCGGGCACTCACTCCCGAAGCACGTCACATGACCCCTGACATGACGATATTTAAAAAAAGCTTAAACGTACTTGTTTATCACAGCATTTATCGGGTCTTTGTGGTCCGTCCTTCGTGTGCGTATGCATGCTTACACCCTGCCTGCTGCTTGCAGATGTTACTACCAATCATTTGTGATTACTTTCTATACAGAATCTGTAAAGTGCCCAGAAAGAGATTCAATTCTCCGAGGGCGCTGAGCAAATTTATTATTACTGTTATTATTATGTGACAGCAAGTGACCGAGGCGACAGATCTGGCTGAGTAGGTACATGGTTGTGGATAGGCTATTCGATGACGTATGCTCCACCGATGCTATGTCACGAGAGAACGTGTGTGTGAGATCGCTTGATATAATTCTCGGTGTCTATAGCTAACGCAAGGATCAGACTCCCTCCTACGGAGCTTGCTGGTTCGAGACTCAAAGCCTACCAGATGTATCACATCCTCAAGGCTCCATCCAGCAGACGCCAGCCGCTTCAAGACGGTCAGACTTAAGTCTTCTTGTGTGTTGAGCTGCTGTGCTCCAAAAATTTTGCCAGAGAGCACCTGTGGTAGGTGAGCTCCATGCAAGCTGTCAAGACTGGCCCAGAGACTTACGTTTGGTTGCACATGGCATTTAGAACTTGGTCTAGCACGGCAACGATCGAAGCTGGCAGGTTTCTCAAAAGATGGTGACTGCTAAGAGATTTGAAACGAAAAACAGACCTTTTATAGTTTAAGCGTCCAAAAACTATGTAAGCAGAAGATAGCCAGCTAGCACCTAGCCTATTTTTGTAAGGTGCTTGCTTGCCTTTATGACCCACGTGGTGGGTTCAAGCCGTGAAGCGGCAATCCGAAACGCATGCTGCAAGCAGGGGTTATGGCTTTTATGGCTTATACGACTCTTTTCACGAACCAGATCCTGGGTCAATCCTTTATTGCTCACTTCGAGTAAATGGCCGGCATGGCTCTTCTGCTGCTATACAAATGAGGCTGTCAAATCAGCTACTTTTTTTCTTTTGCAATGTAAATGATGCTGTTGATGAGCCAACCTTTACCTTTTTACACAGCTGCTTATCAATGATGTTGTCTCAGTTCTTCTCTTTGTCAGTGCATCGGCACCTGACGATCCCTCGGTGATAATGTAGGCGAATGTGCGAATATGAGGTTAGGCAATGATCACACGCCGCGCACGTGCAAGCACATCGTGGGAGGTAGATTTGAAGAGGGTCGTGGCTGAATGGCTCTTCCCCATGACAAGGCTAGTATCTAGTATCTATGGTATGTTACCACGGGGAATAGAAATCTCGCGAATTAGCGCCGCTAACCACAAGTGGCTTTATGGGTTTCTCTCTTTGCCACCCTGGTTTGGCCTCGGGGTTAAGATGCTCGCCTTTGATGACCAAGCTCGTGGGCTCGAGCCCTTCGACATACACTGCCCTCTCTATTTGCTAAGTTTGGCGTAGTGAGTAACTGCATTCGCTGGCAACCGAGTGAACTGCTCTGTGTAAATAGATGGGCATTGTGATCAAGTGACTTCAGCTCCTCTTGGAGGCCTTCTAGCAGAACCTGTTTTTTGCCCGGTTAGTCAACGATGATGCCACGGCCAGTGAGGAGCTAAGGTAGCCGGATGTTTCCTTGACCTGCTGGGGTCAGTCCCTGCAATATTGATGCTCGGTACGCGTCCTGAACATGCCGCCATTTGCAGTTTTCTTAAGGTACAGGAGAGAATTCTGTGTCCCTCCGCTGAGAAGGCAAAGCAAACCGAGAAATTGCGAGGTTGGTGAAGACCTCAGAGAGTACTTTCAGGAGCATTATAAGGAAACATCTGGACTGCAGTACCACAGAGGCCGCTCGCTTGAGCTTCCCTCGAGTAACTTCTCCGAGGAAGGACGGCTCCTCAAAGCATGGCTCTGAAGGACAGGTTTGCCACTGCTAAAATGCATCGTCAGAGTCTCTACCAAGTTAGTGGACTGGTCTTCAGCCAAAGCACCGTGAGTAGACGGCTTAACGAACAAAGACTGAATGCAGGTGGCCAAGTGCAAGCCATTGTTGAATGGCGTTGACTGTGCAGCATAAAATAGCAAGGCTGGATTCTGTTCGGCGATATCATCACGGGACAGCTTTGCAGTGTAGCAGAGTGCTGCGCACTGGTGAATCCAAATTCAATCCATTTGGCTCCGACAAAAGGAGGAAGTACGTTTGCCGGCAAATGGGTGAAGCATACATGGGCAGTTGTCTGCAAAAGATCGTGAAATTTGGAGGTAGACGTGTAATGTATGGGGCTGCTTCTCAACTTCCGGTGTTGGGCTGCTGCCCAGGATTCAAGGAATCATGAGTCAGAATGTCTGTCTCGACATTGTGTAGCATGTTTGTCTTGCCAGCTGCTTATGCTTCACGGGCTCGATTTCTGCTGGTAGCATGACAACGAGTCGAAGCACACTGCTGTGGTAAACAGTTTTTCACTAACCGAGGATTACGGCCTCAGAGCCAATTTAGTTCATGCAGTGGCCAAGCCAAAGCTGGAGCTTGAACATAATAGAAATCTATGGGACAGAGTCGACCTCGCTCCAAGGTTCAGAGTTCTCCGGTGCATGAAACCCGACGAGGTCTTTGTGGTTTAGAAGGATTGCTGGGCGTCAAATTCTCTATAAACGTGCTGGAATCGACCTCGCTCCAAGGTTCAGAGTTCTCCGGTGCATGAAACCCGACGAGGTCTTTGTGGTTTAGAAGGATTGCTGGGCGTCAAATTCTCTATAAACGTGCTGGAAGCTGATAGAGCCAATGCCGAGACGACTGTGTGAAGTTATAAAAAATCATGGTGCCTCGACAAGTTATTGATTGTACCCAATAAATTGCATTTAAATATATATTCTTAGCTTTTCTGCTTAATCAAAACTGCTAGAGAGATAGATCCAAACTAAATCTTGCATGTTTAGAGTAAACTAGTGTGCTGGTACCAGGTGCATAGAAACTCTTGGAAGGCAGTGTACAGTGCTGGCCCGAAAAATCTGCAATCATGGAAATTACCAACAATCTGAAACTTTGCTGAGTTTAAAAAACCCGCGGCCAAAGATACTACAAGGTAAGATTATTATGAGGAAGCAATAAATGTACCAGATAGTTTATGCTGCCACCTCGGTTGGACTACTGGTTGCTGAAAAACATGCACAATCAACTTGTTTGGTGGTTTCACGTGGGTGCTGAAACAGTTGCGGTTTTCGAAGGATTGTTTTTTGGCAGCACAAACAGAAGACAAAGTGAAGTAAGATTGTATTGGATGTGCCGGATATACCTCTCTAGGAAAATGCATCTTAACAGTTTCGGGCACTAGTTTGGGGAATGTTCAAGGTTTGAGACTTCTTGCTTTGCGCATGCATGCACATACACAGGCCAGATCTGGTTTGAGAATATGTGAGAAGTCGGTAGTGCGTTTAGAGCAAGAAATCAGCTCATTACGTTTCTTGATCGGCTCGTGTGCAGGTGGCTTAGGCCGTTTTTGTATGTGTACAGGTAATTGTGATTTATATTGCCGTTTCCTTTTCATGCTTCTTCACGAAACTTGCGAAACACGGCACGTCCGGGCAACCCTTCCCATTTTGTCAGTCAGTTCTGGGGGTCGTTGCTGTTCACACTTTTTAATTGGGGCCCACATTCATCATCGGCAGCCTCTGCTTACGCTTTTTGCTAGGCTTTATTCAGGGCGGCATGTTCTTGCTCAACCCGAGTACATTAGCTTGTGGGGAAGGGGGCCGACTGGCTAGATCTGGTTTCCGATCGCTGTTCCGACTGTTTACCTGCATTGCATGTACTGGGAAGACCACACAGGTCTGTGGAAGCATCGCTGCTGGCCACGAGTTCGCATATCGGACCGACAGATTTAATTTTCTTCAAGGCCTATTCGTAAGAGCTTTTCCCATCCCCTTTGTTTAGGGACCTCTTCCATCGTGATCGTTGGCCTTACCAGGGGCAGCCAATGTAGGCTGGCATGCAGCAAAGTCCTCCTTGCTCCAGCTGCCCCTTCTGGGTAGGTAATAATAAAAATAATAATTCATTTGTATAGCCCCCTCGAAGAGCAGGGTTTCTCTCTCTCTCTCTCTCTCTCTCTCTCTCTCTCTCTCTCTCTCTCTCTCTCTCTCTCTCTCTAGGCACTCTACAGAAGCTGCATATAAAGCATTACCAAGTGTTTGCTGGTAACATCCACAAGCAGCAGGCACAGTGCAGGCAGGTGCACGCACACGAAGGACGAATCACAAAGACTCACAGACGGTCCTGTTGCCTGACTCATGGTTGATGTTATTGCGTTCGCTCTGCCGAGCTGTTCTTTGGCCTGGGTGTCTGGCAGTTTGAGCTTGCATGCTTGGCTCTACCGTCCAGGGCAATAGCCACACAACGTTGTGGAGGGACCCGAGTTCGGGTTTGATTCTGAGCAGCTGCACTATTGTTCCCGACAGTCGGCCTGGAATTTGGGTTTGGAGTTCACATCGGGCTCGGATGGAGCGGTGAGTTTTTGCAACTCTTCCTTCCGGCTTACGAGGTTGTGGCTTGGAATCCCGAAAAGACGACACACACGTATTCTTGCTCTCTCCTGATCCTCGAAAGTGGATGCGTCTCTGTACGAATTCGGATGTTAGTCAGGCCACTCACCGCAGTGGGCTCTGTCGCACAGGTAGCCTGCTTCAGCACCCTGTGTATGACGTGCCGCGGCCTCTTGTCGTTTCTGTGACTTTCAGCGAGGCCGCCTTAGCGAGTGTGGCACTCATGGGATAGATGGCCGGCTGGATGGAGCAGCCGTCACTCTGCTCCTTCACCTACTTCACTGCTACTGCTGCCTGGCTCGCTGTCTCTTGCTGCACACGCAACTCAGAGAGTGGAACTGGCCCCCCCTGATGCAGCACCAGTGGCAGCGACTGTTCGGAGCCCGGCTCCTGCTGACTGAGCAGTCGCGATGGCAGCATTTAGGTGCTGAATCAGTTGAGCAATGCTTTGGTCAGGCTTCGTTTGGTTCCAGCAGCAGTAGTTGTCATTTTGCTGCAGACTCTGAACAAGCTAGCCTTTCGCCTCCTGAAATCAGCAGTTTTTGTCTCGATAACTCCGACCAAAACACTTTGCTTGTCTCGTGATCTCTCGAGGATATGCAAATGACCCTAGCAAATGCTCTGGTCAAGCCACGGGTGAGAGATTGCTATTGAGACACCAGATCCAGATAATAAATGGTAGCTAGCTGTCAACACATCTTGAGACCTTGGCTCTTCATGCCACCACACTGAGTGCCACGTCGGCCTGCCTAGACGCAGCAGCTGCAGCTGTTCGAGAATCTAGTTTCAATGCTGCTGCCGAGTAAAAGGGGCGCGTCACCTTAAAAGGCATATGAAACTCGGCGGTGCAATTGCCTTTGGTCACAGTGAAACGACCTTTTCTTTGGTGTATATGTGTGTGCGTGTGGTGGGTGTATGTGTGTGTGTGTGTGCGTGTATGAGTGAGTGAGTGCACGTGTGCAGAGGTCTTCCCGATGGAATTCTCGTCCGCTAGCATTATGCCAGCGTTACGACTCTTTCGAGGACTAAGCTAAGTTGGCAGCCGGCAGATCCCACCAGCCCATGGGATCCGCTAGATGTGAAGATTGCCCCCAGGTCGACGTGTAGACCTTCTGCCGAAGGCTGTTGTCCGAACGCCCACGAGTTTAGTTAGACTTGTCGAGTGCATCGTCGGAGTGAATGAACGCTGTTAAACTTAGGTGAGCGCCGCTTCGGTTTTGCTGCATCTTCGTCTTTTTATCGAGTCGCTTTTTTGTTTGTTTAAATGAGCGCTCGATCGGCATCCGGGCTCACTGTTTTGCCGCGGCTTTGCAGGAGCGGCGGCCAATTCTGTCAGGATCAGGACCCACGCCTACCGGAAGCAGCGGTGCCGTGGAGCAGCCGTCCAACCCTCTGCTCAGCCCCGTGCCGCCTAAATCAGACGAGCAGGCAAAGCTGCACCACATCCTGCAGGTCACAACACAGTAAGCTCGCAGCCACAGCAGCTGCCTGCTGCCACCGCTGATGCGCTGGACCATGTACAGCTGCTGCCACTGGTGGTACTTTCTCCGGCTGTGAGCATCTGCTGCATCTGGTGCTTGCTGCGAACCTTATAGAAGTATCATCAATGTCGCGGCCGACAGTCAGACGATTGAGCAGGACGAGTACAGAAACACGAGCAAGCAGTACAGGTAGTGAGCAGCCAGCTGTTCACTGAGGGTTTGTCGCTGCCCGCCCGCATGCTTGGCCGTCACTGCATGACCCATGAACGTCTGCATGTGCTGTGTCAGAAGCAGATGTGACATGTGGGGGGTTAGCCCTTCTCGGACCTGTCAATGGGCGCCTATTGAAGAGATTGCCGCACTCGGTGCTTCCGCATGCATGGCTGGCAGGAACTAGCGCAGCAAGTGCCATCGAATTCAAGACCGGTGCGCTGAAAGAAGAATGCTTGGCTTTATCTCGATACGAATGTCATGTTCTGTCCATGTGAGTCGTAGCCTAGGGATAAGGTGCATGCTCCTCACGACCCCAGTCTTGTAAAATTGAGTCCTATCAGGCAAGTCATTATTGCCTGTGTGTGTCTATATAAATAAATAAATAAATAAATAAAATAAATAAATAAATAAAAATAAATAAATATATATATATATATATATAAATAAATAAAAATAAATAAATATATATATATATATATATATATATACATATGAAGGGTCAGATAGACCAAGACCCCCAGATTGCATGCTGGCCAAGCAAACTTAGTAAGCTGGTTATGTCGTCATTCAATTGAAGAAAGTTTGCTGCCATTCTATTGCAAATTTGCAAATGTCAGACGTACATGCTGCAAGGGAGTAGAGAGACTTCGAGGTGCTAGAAGTCAGAGAGTGATAAAAGTGCAGTTACAGCTATTTGTAACCTGCATAATGGAAACCTAAATTGTCCTTTTTGATTACATCGCTATGGGAGAGAGAGAGAGAGAGAGAGAGAGAGAGAGAGAGAGAGAGAGAGAGAGAGAGAGAGAGAGGGAGAGAGTTCATTGTGAAAAAAGTGAACTAAGAACAGGTCCCTAGGGTACCCCGTATTTTATAGGCTCACCGAATGACCCTTGGCTATTGAGTCTATGCTCTGAAATCTCCTTCTGAGATAGGACCTTAACCATCGCTGTGAACTGCCAGTGATTCCCTGATGAGATGGTAGGCGCTCAAGAAGGACATGACGATTAATAGCATCAAAATTTACCAACAGATCCAGCAGAACTAACAGAGATTCTACTTAAGTCAGCATACCTAAGAAAGTTATGTAATAATAATAATAATAATAATAATAGTAATAATAATAATAGTAATAAGACATGTTGTATAGCATCCTCAGAGAACTCAATCTCTTTGTAGGCACTTTAAATTTGCTGCAAAGGAAGCACGATCAAATGCTTAGTGGTAGCATGCTCAACAAACAACAAGAATAACATGGTTAGGGGTGACATGCACAGCATCAGCATGCAAGTATGGTTAGTGGCAGCATGCAGTGTCAGGTCGCATAAGCACATAAAGGTCGAATCACAGGGACCCACTAAATGCTGTGAGAAATAGATGCATTTTTTAGTTTCTTTTTAAACGTGGTCAAGTCAGGAGATGTGGCAAAAATCGGGAGTGAGTTCTAGGCTTTGGGAGCAAACGAACTAAAGGCACGGTCTCCAAAGGGTTTGTACAAGGTATAGGTAAACAGTTCGATTACAAAAAGTGGGTGGTACAATGCTGAGCCTGGTGGGGGAGTAGATCTGATAAGTAGGCTGGAGCCAAAGGATGAAGTGACCTAAAAGTCAGTGACAGACCTCTGAAGTCGATGCGTTGCTTGACTGGTAGCCAGTACAGGCCGGCAAGTAGTGGTGAGATATGGCAACTGCGACGCTCACGACAGACAAGCGTAGCTGTCAAGTTTTGCACTAGCTGTAAGCGCCTGATTACACTGGCCGGTAGACCAGCAAGCGAGTTACAGAAGTCAAGACGGGATGTCACAAATGCATGGACCAATTTAGATGTGGTGTCCCTGTAGTTGCAGTGTTGGTGACACAGCCGAAGGATTTGCTTTAAAACCTGACCAATTACTCTTTAGGTTTTATCGTTGCTTAAAGAGTTTTGTCATTTGCTGGCCACCTCTCGCCTAGCCACCATTGGCCAGCTGGCCCCCTCCTGACACCCCCACTGACTGCATCGACACGCCCACTGCCCCGTCCCGGCCTTCCACTTACACCTGCATTTCCATTGCACTTCCATTTGTACCTGCACCGTCTTTAGATCTGAGGTCATTCACTCGCTCGAGCTCGTCGTCGCTATGCTCCTTAGACAGGGAGAATGCCACGAAAATGGGCAACGAAACACGGGAATGAGCACCTTTTGACATGTGTAGGAGTGGCCTTGATGCTGCTGCTGATCACCGCTGCTGCCCTCAATGGCCTGTGGCAGCCAGCTCGACTGCTCAGGTGGCTCTTTAATGGCATGGCTCGTACTCATCTTTCGATTTCTTTTTGCAGTCAGAAGATATTGAGGGGCGGCCTGAGGTTCGGCAAGCCCTACCGGCTGCCCTCCGTGCAGACGGCACCGGTCCAGGCGATACTGGCCATGCCTCCGCCGCCACCAGAAGATCTGGTCGCGGTGCGTGGTTCGCCAGCGCCCCAATCTGTATATGTCTCTATCTATCTTTCCACGCACACACACACACACACATTATAGCTTGCAGCTTGTTTCGCGGTTCCGCTGCTGCCGTCGGTCGTGTTGCTGCCTAGAGGATGTGCCCAACCGATGCAGAAGGTGTAGAGGACGAGTCGCGCGTTTGGCTTGCAGCTCTCGTGTGCGCACGACGCTATTGAGGCTGTGGCCGAGCGATCGGCACTGCTAGAACTGAGCTGTTTATGTCGTGTCACTTAATTTTGTGTCCCTTCGTTCACTTGCTCTGATCAATCCATTGAAGCCAGTGCTCCTCGGTTGCCCCCCCCTTCTCGAAGCCACTCCTCCGACTCAGGTTATCTAGCTGTGCCTCAAACCGGCGATCCTCTGTAGACTGTGCCTCTGACCAGCGTCAAAACCTTTTTAGCCGAGCTGGTTTGGTCCAGTGGTTAAGGTGCTCGCCCCGACCAAGGTCTGGCTGAGGTCGTGGGGTCGAGACCTCTTCCCTGTGAATCGTCCGGCATGTGCCTATGCATGCTACCGTTGTGTGCATCTTTGGATACTATAAATGGCTTTATTATATTGTTACTGCTCGAGCTCCGAGGGGGGCAAGCATTTTACTAGGACTGGCTGCAACCGTGCATTCCACCCTCCCTGTCAACCCCGCCAGGAGGTTCATATTATCGCATAGCAATATATTACTGTCATTATTATCGTTATTACCACAGTTTGCTGTTCGGGTTGTGCTGCTATTGGCTCTACCGAGAAAAGAAACAGTTTGAGACAGCCGGGGCCGTGGTGGGGAGGCTTGTCTTTTTTCTTTTCATGCACCTACCGTAGCTACTTGCATCGAAACGCCCGGACATCGGGGATGTGAAACTGACTTCTAACGCGTCATGTTTCTTTTGCAGGTGATTGCGGCTGCCGACAAGTGCCAGCAGTACAAGTCGAAAATAGCCGTCGTTCACAAAGAAGAGCTCGTGGTGCCATTCGGAGTGCCCTAGCGCATGCACTGGCCACGCTGTTGTCCAACTGATTGTGTGCGTTATGGGGGTGGCACGTTGGTGCAGAGAGAGAGAGAGAGGGATTTTGTGCTCTGCAGCAGTGGGTGAGTGCAGGAGGCGAGCCGGCCACACACACGCACACACTCTCGTCTCACACTTCGTTTGCCGATGTTGCTACGTAAGGCGAATTAGCTTGGCTTGCCGCTAAAAGCTATGTAGCACCGTAGCACACCACCTGACTGCAATGTGGACCTGCCTTGTACGGCCGATCGCCCCTCCACGCTGTCAGCCTCCACTCGACATAGTGGCCCCATCTCCTCGGCTGTTTTATTGCAAGAGTGCTTTGAGCCGGTTTCGACGGCTGATCGGCGCAGCCGTGATCTCTTGAAGAGAGAAATGGGAAGCGCTGCATGCTGCGGCCACTGAGCTCAGCAGCCTTGCAGTGGTTGGTGTACACATTTTTAAATATAGTGTTCGCCGATGAATGCACCGTCTAAGCCTACAGGTGGCTCAGCAGGCACACAGGCACCTCACCGGTGGCTACCAAGTGTTGTTCTGCTGCCCTTGCGTGATGACTCTTTTTAGCGTTTGTCACGTTCCCCCCTCCCGGCAGGTGAGCTGCAGTCTGCATCAGGAAGAGCATTTGCCGGCGTCCCATTTGCCGGTAGCTTAGCGACCACTGGATGCACTGCTTGGCACTCTAGTCACCTCGGCCGGCCAGTTGAGGAGAGGCCAACGTGGCGCGACATCTTTATTGAGGGACCACGCAACAGAATCCGTGAACCTCGTTAGACAATAAGCTCATTGTGGGCGTTTGCTTCCTCGAGTATTAGCATTGCTGGTGAGCTATCCCCGGATCGGCGTTTCGTTTTTTTCTCACTTAAAATCGCACTTTTACTGGCTGAACAACAATGCCAGACACGATCGGAGCAAGAATGCATTCCCGTGAGCCTTCGATCGGTGATGTGGCTATTGCTACAGCTGGAAGCAGGCACTCGGGCTAGTCGTACAGGGTGTGACAGGACAGAGCCTGTCACGATCCCGAGACCGCGACATGTGGATCTCGGTTCCTCATCCACAGAACAAACTCGTCTAGAAGAACTGGCCCTGTAAAGATGAAAAAATCGCGTAAGCGACGAGAGGCCTACTCAGCAGAACTTGAACAAGAAAGAATTCACGCAGGTCAAGGTGGCCGGCCACGGGCTAGGCATAGCTGAATTGTCAAACTTACATGCCCCGTCTTCGTCATAATTTGACAAGTCGTCTTTAATAGCTCGGCTAAACTCTAAAATGTTGTTCCATTGGTCTCGATTGACGGTGCGATACTTTGTGCACTGAAAAACGAGTGGATTTAGGTCGGCAAGCAGAGCAACAAACTGCTGTCGACACGATGCTAGATAGAGTCTGCCGGCTGTAACAGCACCCACCAGGGCATGCAGTAATGCAGTCAGTGCCTGCAGTGTGAGGCCGGGAGTTAAGCCATTGCAGGATACCTACTCTATCTAACCCTCACCCGACAACTACTTGGCCACACTGTTTATCGCATAGGCTCGTGCGATATTGAGTTCAGACAGGCCATTTTGGCAATACAAGTTGCTGCCTCTACAGCGTGGCTGCAAGCACAGTACCATCCGAGTATGCCTTACTCAGCCCGTGCACAGTGTGTATACAAAGCAGAGCGTGTTAACAATGTCGGTCAGTGGATACCCAGTTGAACGCTGTGCACACGAATTGGGCCTAACAACACCTAGTGGCTGTCACACTGGCAAGGCTTGACCGTTGAGGCTATTAGCTAGAAAAGACAAAAACCAAAGTTACCGCTTGTAAGGAGTCTAGACACGTTTGCCAGATTTGCCGTATCTCGGGAGGAGAAAACGTTCCTGCAGTTCAGAGTGAGCCAGACTATCGTCGACGCCTAGCAATCGACATTGATGACTTACCAGCAGGAACTGGTTAAAGTGGGGACACATCGGCCACGTTCTTCCGAGGAGCAGCTGCAGCATGGCCTGTGCTAGGTCGATGTCGAGGTTTCGCATATCTTGCTGCTGAAAGGAATCGCACGTAATTGAGATGCCGGCAAACGTCGAAATGCACTGCAATGTGCACTGAAGCACAGAGTACTTCCAGAAGAGCAAATCAAGTGGGAGACCAGTGGATTAAGCGGCGCAAGGCAGGTCGCACTGCATGACTCTGGTCGAGGGTTTAAGACCTGCAGTGCGCAATCCGGAAACCAGTTGAGGTAGTGACTAGCATGGAGGTAGCAGTTTAGGACGGCTGGAAAGGATATGCCACAGCCGGCAGCAGGAGAGTAGTTATCGTTGCGGAAGAATCGTGCAAACGAGTTCCACAGTCTACGACCTGCAGAGTAAAAGCTTCTGTTGCCAACGGTCTTTAAGTGGAGGAATGTAACGGCTAATTTATCGTCCATACAGGACCTGAGGGCACGAGGAGGCTTAAACTGGTGCAGCAGTTCAGCTAGGTATGGAGGAGCCAAGCCGTGGCAGACCTTGTGGGTCAGTGCAAGAACTTGGCTCTGCATCCATTGATCAACCGGTAGCCATCCAAGCTCATGCACCAAATGAGACACATGGTCAAACCTATGAGATTGGTAAACTAGGCTTGCAGCCATATTCATCGTCAGCTGCAGTGACCTAGTGGCTTTTTTTCGGTAGCCCAGAAAAGGAATCACAATAATCTAAGCGAAACGGAACTAAGGAGCTAGCTAAATTCTTTGCAAGCCACTGTAGGAGACAGTTCCTAATCTTAGATAGAGATCGGATGTGATGGCTAGCTGTGGAAGCGGTCTTTTTAACAAAGCTCTCAAAATTTCGGCAGTTGCCGAAGACGACACCTAAATTACGAGCAGATGGCAATGGACGCATAGCAGCATCGCCCATTAGAAGAGCAAAGCTTTCTAGTTCAGCCGCAAGCTTGGGGTGGCATGCACGCACGCTGGTGCTGCTCCCTGCTACCCACGCGCAGTGCGTGTGCACGGCCTCGAGATGCATACTACGCCGCGAAGAAGCTTCCTGCCGCCCTGCCTTCCCGGGGTGGCCAGGTTGGGGGCAGACGGGCGAACTGCTAAAGCAGAGGTCGGCAAACTTTTCGGACTACTGGGCCATTTCATTTCAGGAGGTCAAGAAGGCACACACCAGGCCAGACGAGACCACGCCCACTCCACAGGGCTGCCCGGAAGAAGTGTGGCCAGACGAACAAACAGTAGCAACAGAAGCACAAATACAAACGGGAATTATAGGGGTAGACATTTATCCTCCCTCCCCGGTCAGCCACTTCGGTTTCATACAAGTGCCTGATATCAGTTCTAACAATAAACACAGGCCAGAGACAACTTGAGCTGCAACCAGCAGTAACGAATGGGAATAAAACCGTGACAACTAAATTAGGCCGGACCCAATAATAAGTAATAAGTAGGGGGCGTAAGGCCGAACTGGAGTACTAGCTAGGTCACATCTGGCCTAAAGGCTGCAGTTTGCCGACCTCTGTTAACGCTCCAGGTTCGGCCGCATATACTTGCCTTGGCAAAATCGAATGCATACTGATAGATGCTCCTGAAAGAGTTAGCCTCCAACAAGTAGCTCCTCAGAAAGTCCAGCTTTTCCTTAAGCTTCCGCATGCTGTCGCATCTGGAATGGAGCTCGCAATCAGTGATAGTGGCTCCTGAAGCATCTGTAGCCTGCGGGGGGGGGGGGGGGGGGGGGGGGCAATGGCCTGTCACAGACGTCGGAGCTTCCAATGCTGGGAGGAGGGCAAGCGCGGTGAGGCAGAGGGGATGCGGCAGCTAAGGCGGACAGCAGAAAGAAGCGAGATCGAGTGTGAAATCGCACGTTCACTCCAATCGGACTGAGAAACCGATAAACAGTAAGGGCCGATCCCTAACGCGAACCGGAGGAAAAAGTACGAGCGGCACAAAAGCTAGCTGTTCAAGCTGCTTCTTTTGCAACTTTTCGTGGCAGAAGAGCCTTGGCAGCCCCATCAAGATGCTTGCAGCTGGCAAAAAGGGAACTGTCCGAAGCAGGACTAGAGCCCACGACCCCGGGTCGCCAAGAGAGTGCACCCGGGCTCGCGAGGTCGCCCAAAAAGTAGCCAATAAAAAAAAAAGAAAGAGCATCGGATCGGAAGCGATGCACAGGACTGATGCTCACGATTTGAGAGAGAGAGCGGGGCTTGCACACACACACACACACACATCGCCAGCGAAATGCAAAACATAGCTTGGCGACAGAATCAGCTAAGTCGCTGGCACGTTCGTCAACCGAGCATGTGCTTCGAGTCACCTGAATCGTGCAGCCGAACCTGCTCCGAACGCTGCCGATGGGCAGGCACCGGGCACGCGGCAGCAACGTGGGGAAGGCACACACAGAAAAGCTGATTTAACATTTAGATAGCGGCAAGGAGCCTTCACGGCTATCGCCACTGCTTGCAGTGGTCACTGCGGGATCGCCCACTGCAGGACTCGAGCCCACGACCTGCTGGGTCGTGAAAAGCGAGCACCTTACCTCCTGGGTGAGGAGGGGGAGGAAGGCGGTGCCCATTAGCGGGGCCCACTCGAGCGGAGCTTTCGCAGGGGCCTTCGCATAGGGCCAAAATCGAAACGACAGGGCGCACGACGGATCGAGTGGGCTCGACCTGAAGTTTGCGCTCGAACCGTTTGCGCTCAAAACGCTACGTGGCCTGCTTGCCGAGCGCCCAAAGGGGAGCAAGGTTGAATCGAACAAAAGCTGTAGACAACTGCTTGTACTAAGAACTCGCTACACTCTCTTCTCGGTCAATTTCCAAAGGGAACGATTGAAATTTGACTCGTCTGCGGCTGTCTTGCTGCCCTTGCAAGTAAGCCCCCTTCCATATTCCATATTGCTTGCCATCCAATAAGGAGATTGCTATTTCAAGCTTTCGCTGCGTACTGGAACAAGCAGCATCCATCGACAGACATTGCACAACGATTCGGTGCCGGCAGCCAAGAGGTCACTCAAGCAAGCTTGTTATTCACAAGCACGTTCTTCAGCAACGGTCTGGCAGCCTTGCCTATTTATGTCTTTCATAGTCGGAGGACAATTTGCAATAACCGGTAGAGCACAGATGGGCAAAGCAAGGGCGATTTCTGCATTCACAAAACGTTTGATTCAGGTACTACATTTGGAAGGCTACAACAAGGTACACATTGCAAGAGCGCCCATGATTTCCAACAGTGGGCTACACTATTAAGAAGCAATTGCAGCTTAGTACGGCTGATCTAAGCTGACAAACGATCGGGATGACAGGGCCTTGAAAAAAGCCTTGAAGAACAGATAAAGTGTCACAACACTTAAAATACAATAGGGCGTAAGCTGAGCAAGTCAAGCGTTTGTGGAGGCTACGCCAAAAAGTTATACTCACTAGAATTGCCTATATTAAACGCTTGCTTCCTAAGAGGTCAAATTAAGCTGCACGAAATGGGCTACGGACCACGCCCACTGTACTTTGGTTGACATGCAGAGCTGTCAAGACTGACGATGAATCGACGTTCGCCGTTTTCAACACTGACAGAAGAGCATATGTGAAGTAGAGTATTAGAGAGGTGTACAACGGGGACTGCCTTCAGAAGACGGTAAAGGTTGCTGGAAAAGGTGTGCCGATTTGGGGCAGCTGGGCAGCAGCTGGGCAGCAGCTGGTACCGGAATGCTAAATCGCACGTAAGGCATCACGAATCAGCAGACTACTTAAGACATCGTACATCGTCTCGCTTTTCCAAGAGCAGCGGCCCTTAAGAAGGAAATACATTTTATAAAATTTTTCTGGCCAACAGGATAACGCTCTTAAGCTCACTGCACTATCGCTGAGAGAGTTTTCCAATGATAGTTCCAATCACTGGTACTTCCACTGACTTCATTTTGCCAAGGTCAAACAAGCATCACCTCAACCCTAATGGGAAAACTTCGGGAAGCTTTTAAGTTTAAAATACAGTAAATAAAATAAATATATAATATACAACAAATATATAGTAAATACAGATTAAAATCATATAAAAATAAAAAGTGTATACTATCGTCAACTATTCATATCACCTCAGGCGATGTCTTACTTGAAGGTCGATATCAATGTGACAAGACTCTGGAATAATGTACAAGGATCATGGCTTCCATGCCAACCCGTAAACAGGAAGCGATTGTAAATCATAATGGAACCATTCCCTATAAGCCTGAGTCATTTAGTAATTAAATACTTGGGCATAACTTGTTTATCTCTCACCGTGCCATATTCACACGCAAACTGATGCTCCAGAGATCATTGCAGGATGAATTACCAGAGAATTTCACACAATTCCGGTAAGTAAGGACAGCCGTCTAAACTATGATGGCATCTGCACACTTGGAGCGTAACCACCCAAAAACCATCAGTACTTACTAGTTGTTAAACTGCACGGGTTCTTTATGTGCACTTTGAGTGCACAGCAGCAGCAGCAAGGCCGTTGAATGCAGGGCGGACTAAGGACTAGTGGCAAAGCTGAAGAAGGAAATGCAGTGGGGGAGAAGGTGCAATGGAAGTTACTGATGGATGAGGGTGGGGCAGAAAAGGCAAAACCGGCAGCAGCAGGAAGAGGAAGTTGAGTGAGGATGTCGAGCACGAGTCAGAGTGCTTGTGCTCTCGAGTGCTCCTCTAGTGCATATGCAGCACCAGCAAACGCTCAGCAGCCAGCAATGCGCCGTGGCAGCACCAGCAGTCACGTGTCGATGCACGTGGCAGCATCAGCACCGTCTCACTACAGCTACTCACTGCAGCTCAGCCATGCCGCTCAGCCATTCAGTGACGGTGAAGAATCCCATCTGCCTTGCCTGCAGCTTCCAGGCCAGTACGAGCATCACGACGTTCTGTGGCTCGACGCCGAGATCTTCACAGAAGCTCTCCATGCCTTCGGGCTCGATGACCCTAAGACTGCTGCTACTGCTGCTGCCACCTACGCAAATGCCAAAGCTCAGATGCTACCGTTCAAGCTGTGGAAAAGCATCCTGCAAGCATTCTGTACAGGGTGCACGTGGACTGTGATAACTACTTGAATAATGGTCAAAATTATATGCAAATAGGCTAAAAATGTCGAGCTCGGCGAGTTCTATACGTCAGCAGATTGACAGCGATTTCGAAAACTAAGATTTTTATTGTGCAAGTGCAAAGCAGATGACCAGATTCAGGGCAAGGATCCAGGGCTCGATCACGAAAATTGAGCCTATTATTTTCGAGAAATAGCTCAAGATTGGTGGCTGATTTGGGGCAACCGCTGGTGCCTTCTTCGGGTGCCCCACAGAGCGTACCTGCACGCACGGAGCAGCTTTCTGTGCTGATGCTCTTTTTTTGCCACGAGTCTGCGCCATATCGGTTGCCGCTGCCACCGCCCCGCCATAATTGTCAGGATCTTCGTCCTCACCATCAGCGATACTACCCAGGCGAGCACTGGCGCCGCGATTCCGGACCTCCTGCACAATCTTTTCAGACCAGCTGGTGGCAATGAAGTTCCCAGAAAAAGTTTACAAGAACTTGCACACCAGTACCATTGCGTTGTTAAGAACATCATTGCTAACATCTTTTATATCGTCATTATAGCCAACCATAGTGTGCATAATTTCATTGAGCTCTTGCACACATAGTTGTTCAGATTGCTTCGACATGATTCTGACGGTGCTGCTCCTGAATCAGGTCAACGGCGTTTTCGACTTCGAAACGCTATACTTGTTAAAGTAGCTATCCGCAAAATAAATAACTAATTGCGATTCTACTTGCAGAAATTCGGTAACCCGGGTTACCACTATAGGGCTCATATGCTGAAAACAAAGCACGATCAAATGATTAGTGGTAACGTGCAGAGTGTCAACAAGCATAACATGGTTAGAGGTGACATGCACAATGTCAACATGTAAAACGTGGTTAATGGTAGCATGTACAGTGTCAGGACGAATAAGCACACCAAGGACAAATCACAGGTACCCACAAAATGCCGAGACCAGCAGATGTGTTTAGCATTTTTTAAATATCATCAAATCAGGGGAAGTCGTGACGTCAGTCGAGAGTGAGTTCCAGGCTTTGGGAGCATACGAACTAACACACTGTCTCCAAAGGATTTGAGGTTCGCAGGATAGATAGCAAAACGACTTTCAGTCAGAAAAGCAGGTGGTACACCTGGTGGAGGAATTGTTCTGATCGCTTGGCTGAAGCCAGAGAATGAAGGTGCAAGTGTGTGACAGAAGCTTGAAGTTGATATGCTGCATGAATAGAGCCAGTGCATATCGGCTAAAAGTGGTGTGATGTGGCAACGGCAACGCTCACGATGGACAAGCCGATGTGCAGAGTTTTGCACCAACTATATGTACCAGATTGCACAAGCCGGTAGACCAGCAAGCAGTTAGTTACAAGAGTTGAGAAGGGATGCTACAAATGCAGTATCCCTACCTGTCCAAGCTAGCCCGAAATTTTAGCAACGTTATGCAGCTGAAAGTAGGCAGACTTGACTGAGGAGCTGATATGGTGGGTTAGTGAAAGGTCACTTTAGAACAGGAAACCTAGATTTCGTGCAGATGCATCAGGAGATTTGCTACCAGAGCCAATTTTGAGTGTTAAGCTATCTTATTTCCAAGTCACACGTGGTTTTCCCATAACTACTAAGTTGGTTTGTCATCATTCAATTCGAGAAAGTTTGATGCCATTCATGAGGTGATGTCAGCAATACATGCAGCAAGGGAGCTGAGAGAATTTGGCATACTGAATGGATGAAAGGGATCTGAGGGAATGTAAAATGGAAGAAAGGTAAACTGAGTTGTCATCTGCATAAAAGTGAAAGCCTTTGTTGTGCTTAGCGAGAGTGAGTGAGTGAGTGAGTGAGTGAGCGAGCGAGCGAGAGAGATAGAGAGAGATAGAGAGAGAGAGAGAGTATACACTGTGAAAAGAAGCAGACCAAGCACTGAGCTCTGAAGTACCCCATACTTCAGTGGTTCTTCTGATGATCTCTGTCCATTCAGATGAATTCTCTAAAGTCTCCCACTGAGATAAAACCTAAACTATTGCAGCAGAGTACCACTAGTATCAAATTCTGCCAAAAGATTAAGCAAAACAAGCAGGAAGACTTTTCCTAAGTCTGCATTCCTAAGACGGTCGTCATACACCGAAGCAATGCCGACTGTGAGTAATTAGCTCTAAAACCAATCTGGAACTTACTTGCTAGGCTTGAAGTTTCAATAACGGAGTTCAGCTGGTCTATCACAACTCATTCCAGTACTTTCATAGGAAAGGTAGAACGGAGATTGGGTAAAAGTTGCCCAAGTTCTCTTGGTCTAGCGGCGCTTTCTTAATTAGTGACCTAACTAGAGCCTTTTTGAAAGGTGCAGGGACATGATCTGAGACTAAGGACATATTTATTATGCTACTGATGCATGACAGCAGCAGATATATGCATCCTAAAAGTAGAAGAGTTGAAATAGGGTCCAGAGGACTGGTGATCTTCTTTGACTGGAAGATGAATTTCAGGATGAGGTCACTCGTGGCATCCTTTAATGTAGACACTGAGTTGCTGCACAGAACTTAAAGAGAGGAGTCCCGTGGGATTGCTATTGAGGGAAAGGAGTCCAAAGGGGATACCTTAGGGATGAACTCTCTGACCTTGTCTATCTTTCCGACAAAGAACCTAGAGAAGCGATCAGCAGATCACCACAAGGATCATTACGTAAAGAGCTAACCTCGGAGCGATTACGGAGATAGTTAAGGACCGTGATAGCCCACGAGGTAAGGCGCTTGCTCTTCACGACTGAGGTCGTGGGTTCGAATCCTGCAGTGGGCAATCCGGTATAGCTAACTTCAAGTGGTGGCAATAGCCGTTAAGGCTCTTCTGCTGCTATACAAATGAAGCTGTTAAATCATCTATTTCTTAAATATTCTTGATGATAGACATCAGCATTTTTGGATTGTGCATCTGTGATTCTACAACATTTTACAGAAGCTGCTTTGTAACACACACTGAATCATGACAAAGTAAGCAAAGCACACACACAAGTTTACTAGAGCACAGGGAAAGCTCTGAACTGATACAAAGTTATTGCAGCTGGTGTCAAAAGCCAGAAGCAAGTAGTAGACCTTCAGTGCATGCGAACTGAATGCCCGATTACCAAAATATTTTAATTTAGCATGAGGAGTGGCTAGTCGACTAGAAGCCGTGGAGCAGGTTGTGTGAGAGCACACTGGAGAAGCAAGGAGGTCGGATAGGTAGGTTGGGCTGTAAGTGACTGGAGCGATCGGTCTGCCAGAGAGAGGATCTTGAAGCTGATTGGATGCTTTATAGGGAGCCATCAAAGGTCGGACGGAAGTGGTGCAATGTGGCAGCGGTTGACAACACATCAGCCGAGAGGGTGAGTTTCGCACCAGTTGCAACGTAAGTCAAGTGACAGAATGGCACTTTTCAAACCCAACAATCTGCCTAAATGTACTAGGTTTAACAGCTACAGGTAGTATGCTTTGAGCCAGTAAAAAGAGCCCCAATAGTTTAATAACCAGCTTTTGAAATGAGCAGTCCTCAACTGTGGCTGCAATTTCTGCTTGCCTCCACTTCAGCATAACTGGCACTTTAAGCTCACACAGTGACTGAACTCCTGCACATTGCACTCAGAGCCGTTGTGTTGGCAAGCAGGATTGGTAAGTTGGCAAGCAGGAAGTGCTTCCGGAAGCTGAGCAACCCTGGCCGATGCACACAGCAGCAGCAGCAGCTGTGGTGCTACACGACGGTACCGGTTGCTGCCCAGCAGGCCAATTGATCGAGCAGCACAGATGAAGACATCTAGATGCAACTGCGTGAGATGTGAAAGAAGGCCCCTTTCCCCTCCCCCGGCACGTACGGGCACCCTGCTACTGCATGAAGTGGCCCTTACACATACACGCATGCATTTGCGCTTGCGCACGAACTCAAGAAGGGGCTGCGAGTCAGCAAACTGCGCAGAAGGACGGCAGGGACTTTTCTGGCAGTCCCCAGTGATGCATTTATATGGGAGGCCATGCAGAACTGTGATAAACTTAGAGACCTGACCAGGGAAGTGCATTTACAAGCTGATTCAATGAATGAGCCAAGTGTGGGTGAACTTCCGTACAGCACATGGCCCACATAGGCGGTGGAAACGAATAAACCGTTCTCGGCTGCCTCAGCCATGGCAGGTAGTTGACTTAATTAGCAGAGCAGCAGTCCCATAAACGAAGACAAAAGTAGGGAGGGGCCGGATCATAGCATTCCAATTTCACCTACTGACTGATTCATTTTCTCTGGTGGCCCATGTGCATGGTCCCACTCACAACAAAAGGTCACAGACTCGATCAAATCTTCTGCTATCATTGAGTGCTGAAACCTCCTACCATAACCATATACCACAAAGTCTGACCGCATGTGGATCTCATTCAGTCTGCAGTTTAGAATCATCTATGAATCACAAAACCTTGAGACTCTTGACATCGATGCTGTCCACACGAACACAGCTTTCTGGCCCCTGCCACTCAATCTTCCAACAAACATGTCCCCACAGATGGAATGCTATAACAACACTGGTTCTCGAGTTTCTTCTCTGACTAAGCCGACAATACACACCTTTGCATAGATGGCCGATGGGTCACAGCAGACACTAAACTGGCCAGAACTACTAAGCACAAGCTTGAGAAAGCATTCAATCGTGCACCCTTTGCAGCAAATATGAAGTGCCTACAAAGAGACTGATTTCTCTGAGGGCACTATATCAAATGCATTATTATAATTTAAAAGATCAAGAGTGACTGTTCCTCGAATGGCATTAAAGTAGCATTATCCATCGTACCGAAATCACAGGTGCATAATCCAAAATGCTGATGTCGATCATGAGCTACATTTTTTCCTGCTCCCAGGTCAGCATCTTACATCGTGATCATAGTTGTGCTCTAGCAGACACATTCTCAAGCTTCTTTCCCAGCATCGTAGACAAGATCAGAGAATCAATCCCCGAGGTAACATCCCACTGGACTGTTCTTCTTCAGTAGCATCCCCACTGGGCTACTATAACTCAATTAAATTCCCTGTAGTGCCTCAATATCCACCTTCAAGCCAGCCACAAGTGACCTCATCTCGAAGTTCGATTCCCGGTCTAAGAAGACTACTAGAACTCTAGACCCTACCTAAACAAACTATTCACCCACTGAGAAAAATCGAATTGCTGCTGCTCTGAATAACCAACAAGCTAAATATGTCATTAACCTCAGGTCTTATCCCTACACCTTACAAAAAGGCTGTCGTTAGGCCACTCATTAAGAAGGTAACACTAGACTAGGAGAATTTAAGCAACTTAAGCCCAGTCTCCCTATTGCAGTGCCTTTCGAAGACACTGGATGAGTAGCGGTAGACCAGCTAAACTCTTATATCAGAACGTCAAACCTAGCAAGTAGGTTCCAGCCTGGTTTTAGAGCTGATCACTACCCTAAGTTAGCACTGCTGAAAGTGTTTAAGGACCTCTGAAATGCAGACTTCAGTATAGTATCTCTGCTTGTCTTGCTGGATATTTCGGTGGCATTTGATACTGTTGATGAGCCGTGATGGCACACTGGGTAAGGCAGGTGCTTTTCACGACCTCGATCCTGAGGTCGTGGGTTCGAATTCTGCGGTGGCTATCATTTACGGCCGCTGCCAGCAGTGGTAATAGCCGTAAAGGCTTTTCCTTTGCTGTACAAAAGAGGCTGCTAAATCACATAATATTTTTTATTTTTATGATCACAAAGTTCTTCTTGAGCAACTCTCATCTTGCCTGGGCATCACTGGCACTGCACTGCAATGGTCTAGGTCCTAGCTCAGTGGGAAACTTCAGAGCATCGATGTCATTGGGCAATAGTCATCCAAGGAGCCTCTAAAGTAAGGGGTACTACAGGGATCTCTGCTCGGTCCCCTTCTTTTCACAATGAATACTCTTCCTCTAGCCGATGTAATCACGAAGCACAATCTGGGCTTTCATTTTTTAGCAGATGGCACATAGCTACACCTGTGCTTTAATCTATTCCTACCATCCAGCTCCTCAAACTCTCTCAAGTCTGTTGCTGCCTGTATTGCTGACATTTGCACTTGGATGGCAACAAACTTTCTAAAATTTAATGATGATCAAACCAATTTACTAGATATGGGCAAACCTAGTGCTACTCAAAAATTGGAAAACCCATCCCTCACAATTGGCTCGGCCAACATGTCTCAAGCAGTATCTGCACGATATCTGGATGTCCTGTTCCAAAATGAACTTTCACTAGACGATCACATCAGCTCCTCGGGTAAGTCTTCTGCCCACTTTCAGTTAACATGGCAAACATTTGGTCCTGGTTAGACAGGGACACTACATCCCAGTTGGTCCATGCATTTGTGACATTTTGTAGTAACATATGTACCTCACAACTAGCAGGTCTTGTGCCTGTTGAATAAGGCACTGACAATTAGTAGAGAACTCTGCAGCTAGATGTATCTGTCTATAACAGCACAGTTGCCACATTAAACCACCACACCTCACAGACATGCACTGGGCCCCTATCAAACAGCATATCGACTTCAAGGTTTAGTCCTTCACTTTTAGGTCACTTCACTGTGTTGCTCTAGCCCTACCTATCCGAACTGCTTCTAAATCAGGCTAGGCATCGTACCACCCACTCTTAATGTAATGTAATGCATCTCTGTATGTAATGCCACAAGGCCACACAGACTATGTGGGTGTTACGAAAGAGAGTTTTGTATAGCCCACTCACAGCCTAAGCAGCTTTTAGCACGCATTCGGAAGCTAACAGACTTGCATCTCATGCAACAAAGAGAAAGTGAAAAGCATAGCTGAGTAAGGAGAGCAGTTGAGGTAGTGAGTAGCATGAAAGTAGCAGTTTAAGACGGCTAGAAAAAAAGTGCCATTGTGGGCAGCAGGAGAGTAGTTTTGACTCAAGTCGTTTAGCTGAGACCCAAATCAACCTACAATCTTTTACAGACCGTGCCTTTAGTTCGCATGCTGCCTGAAGCCACCACTCTTCAACCCATGTTTTCACTATTTAAAAATGGCTAAAACTCAACCTGCTCCTCATATAATTTGCTTTCAGTTGATCAGTGTGACTTGTCCTTTGTGTGCTTATACATCTGACTCTACATGCTATCACTAACCAATTGACACACTTCCTTCAAAGCATTTCCAAAATGCCGCAAAAAGATTCGTTCTGTTTGTCCTATCATTACTATTCCTGTGTGTCTTATCATTGTTATTTCATCATAAACTAGGGACCAGTAGAACCAAACAGCTGAGGGCACAGAATTGTCAATAGATAGCCATGGGAATGCTTGGATCTGACTTAGTCATCATTTTAATCAAACGATTGGCAGGCTGCATCTGGCTCTTACAATGGTCGATGCAAAAGTGCAGGATGCACAAGGTGCACCCTGCAGCAATGCACAATTACATCTGGATAATGCTACTGCATACTCATATAGAATCTTTGGTTGACCAACCAAAACAATCGCCATCGCCACCTGCTTTGTCAAAAGTGTGGTGCTGCGGAGCACATAGCCTTAGCACGCCGTATGAAGGCACAGCAAACAAGCAGCCCTAACACATTATCAGCAAAATTGCACCGGCGACAAATATTATAAGCGAACGTCACACAAAAACTGTCGCATGCATGGCGGTTTGTTACTCACTTGCATACTCGTTGAACCAGGCCTCACAGCGCTTCTGCGAGAACGGTGTAATGAACAGATCTTGTACACTGGGAATGCTGTAAGGAGAGCAGCGCTGGCTGCATGCACGTCAAGCTGAGCCCGAGTCAAGCTTGCGCAGGCACGCACCCAACACCCACATAGCCTAGCTCGTGCACCTGTACACCCAAGCATTCAGACCCACTCGTGCGCACGCAGATGCACTCACATCATCACACACGGCTGAAGATCATAGCAGCAGGCAATCCTTCATGTTCAACCGTTTAGCATAATGTAAACCTTGCCGGTAGCTCAGTCGATACAGCCTCTGTGCCAAGTGATCGGAGCAGCTAGCAGACCAGACAATCGTCCAAAGAGTGCTCAAGACAGAGAACATTAACTGCAGTTAATCTTGGGCTCTCTGACGCGATCATCTATCAGTGCCCATTTGTAAGAATAAAATTGAGCCAAACGGTAACAGCTGTGCAAAGGAATTATAAATCGGTCAATAATCCGTTAAACGTAACGCCTTGCAGTCCACGTACACTGAAACTCGAGCACAGACAGCAATATTCACTAAATTGTCGATGCATTGTACAGAAGAACGTCATTCACCCGGCCAGCAGATGCCTCTAGTTCTCAGCAGCACTCTTGTGAAAAATTTGGCTAGATAGTTTTCAAGTTTCAAACGCAAAGAGTGGCCTGAGATTCTGCCACTCCAAAATGGTACACTGGTGTATATGTGCCAAATATCGGCTCGCACAAAGTCGATACATCAAGACGAGTCCTCGCCATCTTCCCACCAATTCGTTCATGCAATGTTTTAATAACACTAATTCTTATCCCATAAATAAATGGTGTCAGGCAAGGCTTCTTTGCATTTCACTGCTTGAAGGACCTGTCTGGTCAGCAGTAGCACGTGATGGCTATAAGTCTTATTAGACGGCGACATACACTGGCATGAGCAAATGAAAATTTGGTGTCAACGATCTCAGTATGCCAAACGTCCGCATCAGGGTCGAATTCACAGCATACCTGCAGTCGTCCTGTTTACTCTTCTTCGTCTCCCGACCCCCGGCATCGGGAGTGACTGTCGAGCAGACACGCTTTTTGGGCGGCATCTAAACCGTTACCTGTGAACGAGGAGATCAAGGGCAATAAACTATCGTTAAATAGATCTTATGACGGCTGAAGGATGGTGGATCAGACGCTACGGCACCTCATGTCTGACATCGAAGCACAGACGACGGTGAAACTTACGGACGACTATCGAGCAGTCCAGAGGCAATGCCTCAAACTCCGATGAAGCAAACAGCGCTGGATACCAAAATCTCGCTCCAAGATTTACTGCATTTCAAAGGAATAGCAAGACAAAAAGGCAGCTTTGTGACACCAGACTTGTGAGCTGCAGACAAGCACAATCCACGGCAACCCAACCCAACGACGCTTCCAGACCCACAGGAAGCAGAATTATCTATGACCCCTGGCCCCGCTCTCACTGTAGGCTAAGGACGATTGGTCAGCTCGTTGGCGAATGGTGCCCACTGGTGGAGTGACATTCCATTCGGATGGAGGCTCATGGCGTACGCCGGCTTGGCTAGCAACGGCCACGAGTGAGGTAGGCCGCTGCGATCGCTGACTTCTAAGCATACATTATATTATAGCATTGAACTCGAGAACCAAAATCCCAGGCGCACATTTTAATCCCGCAGTCCGATGAAGACTAGAGGACTTGAAAACGGCCTTCGAAAACACTGGGCAGCGTCCTGATGGGAAGCGTTTGCCGCCGAAAACGCCTCAATTAATCTTACCTCGAAGATCCGCCTGTCGTCAACGAATGGCGTTAGCCGCTTAACATCTCATTTTGAATGCTGAATGATATATAGGCATAGTCATTTGTGGTAAGATTCCGCCCACCGAGTATTCAATGTTGTGGAGGGTCGTCTGCCGGTTTATATATATAAGCTACAGAGAGAGTCGAGTAATAAAAAACTTGCCTTACTCACAAGACCAGAGGCACAGAAGCCTCAAAAATTTTTAATTTCAATAAGAACACGTGACGTTATTTGGTCGTACAGACAGGCAGGAGTATCGATTTGATATGACTGAAAATGGAATCCTGTGTAGCGATCAGCCTGCTGCTGCCCTAGTCGTTAGCAGCCAGTAGAGGCCTATCGTTCTCTCTCTCTCTCTCTCTCTCTCTCTCTCTCTCTCTCTCTCTCTCTCTCTCTCTCTCTCTCTCTCTCTCTCTCTCCCCTCTGCCATAGGTAGCTGGCTTTGCACTTGCTGTCCGAGTGAGTCTGACAGGAAAACTGCTCTGTTGAACCTTTCTCGGGTTAACGGTTGCACTCACCGGCATCAGCTGTTCGCCAGCTGCCAAGCCTTGTGCCTGCCTACTGCTCGTGGTCTGTGTTGCTCTGCAGGGGAGGGGATTACTAGCCAAGGCGACCTGGCTGGCCTGACTTCGGTCGAAAGGCCCTCACCAAGGGTTGTTGCTTGGTGCTTTACTGGATATTCCTCTGTGAAGCACGAGATCTCCACTGAGGCATGTTTACCATGCTGTGCTTGTACTTGGATATGAACTGTCTATCTATCAAACCAAATCTATCTACCAAACCAACAGGGTGTCAGCTCCCACTACCCCTTCGAGTGAAGTTTATTTTATCAGTCCCAATTCACGTTCAATCATCTTAAGAGCGTTTATTTATAAGAAGACGTTGACGCACTGCCAGCACGACGCGTGATGTTTCTGGCTTACTGCAGCAGTAATTATTTTATTAGGATGCCTGGGGCTGACTCGAGAAAAGATTTTCTCGTAACGACAATCGCGAATCACTTCGGACTATCGACGTCAGAGGAATCTGTCAGCTCACTATTCAACCACGAAGCCCTCAACTCGTTCCTTGACGATGGAAACGTCGCCGTTTTGGTAGCTAAGGCAGGCGATGGAGGTCGAAGAGCGATATTGCTTAGCTCTAAGGTACACTTTAATGACCTGCAGGTCTACAAATTTCGTGCGTGCAATATTCCTTGCGGTCAAAGTTTCCTCAAGTGATATGCTGCTGTTGCTGCTGTTTGTGTCCCTTAAACTTAACTCTTCATCATGCCAATTCCGGCGATACTACATACCCCTTAAATACCAGATTGGTTTGTGGTCCGGTTTGGGATAGATCCTCAGTGGAAAATTGTTCATTACCTTACAAGGGAACACAAAATGTCAGAAGCTGTCAAATTTTGGTCGATATTGGTAAGCTTATGTGAATCTCTTGCCTCTGGTTTTCTGAGGTCGGGATTCAAGTCTTGACTATGACATGCCATATCTATTTATTATGTGTAGCTCGTAATAAAACTTCTGGCTGACGGTCCAGCTAGGTAGTTGGCTATTTTGTAATCTTACAAAACTAAGGTGCATAGTAGTAAACAGCATGGTTTTGCAAGGTGACTTGTAATGCAGGAATTTCTACTCCATCAGTATTTAGCATCGCATACTAGCTTTACAGATATAAAGTTAACATCAAGTCGTTCATGCACGAACATGTTAGCTGCCTCAGGCACCTTCCACCTTTGAAGCACATTAATGCATTCTTAAGGTGGGGTTTGGGTCCATTGGCAAACGAGTAGCACGCATCATTGTAAATCCCAAGACGGAAATAATTGTGACAATGCAGACGTGTTATGCGCTCTCACACAGGTATGCTCACATGCACCGCCACTTCGAAGCTTGCACTCAGTCGTATGTGTATGCGTTCATTCATTTACCGACATGCACTATCGCTATGCCGAGGGACTGTGATAGCAAAGGAAATAGCACCGGTCAGCTGGAGCTGCACACAATGGGAGCCGTTCTACAGCAACGGGGGGGGGGGGGGAGGGTGCTACAATTAGCAACCAGCCATTACCAAGCACTCTTTCCTCGAAACCAGCCATTACCGAGCAGCTGACTGGCAACTGCATTACTGAGAGACAGCTTACCGAGTGAGCACTTGCCGGAGCATAAAATCCTCCGACGCTCTTGCTGCTCTAATCTCTTTTGGGCCTGCCTTGCAGTGCTTGCTCTGTCTGAGGGATAAGCTCGGCGGCACTGGACTAGCAATGGAAAAGTGCAAGTACCCGAAAGCACGACGACCCAAGTGCGTAGTAGCAACCTTGACCCCGAATGCCCGAAAGTAGGCTTCCGATTGGGGGATTAGCAAGTGTTTCCACCTCTCTAATCCTTGGCCACCTTATCCCATCTGAAATGAGCTAGAGTGTAGCTAGCAAGGAGTGGCAGGTGATAGCAGGTAAAGTGCCGCAGTAGCAAAAGGGCCGTCTGAGGGCGCTAGGTGCTTGCTTGTTACTTCATCGGTTTGCTTGCATTAACTGTAGGAATCTTTCCCTCTGCCCTCTGCTTTTTGCAGGCTCCTATAACTCTGCTGGTCGTAGGAGCTCTTTTGCATAAGTATGAGCAGAACAAATCTCTTTTCCCCAATAATATAATGCCCTATGTTTTATGGCATCTGCTTTGTTCCCCCAGCGCTAATGTTCTGCATTCGTGGAAATGCTTGGATGTCAGTGGCTGTTGAATAGTTTTCTTCACGGCTGTCAACCTTATAGTTTCCGTTAGCTTGTATCTCTAATAATAATTATTATTATAATAATAATAATAATTATAATAACACACTTGATATAGCACCCTCAGAGAACCCAATCTCTTTCTAGGCACTTTGCATTTGCTACAAAGGAAGCACGATCGAATGGTTAGTGGAAGCATGCTCAATAAGCAACATGAATAGCATGGTTAGGAGTGACATGCACAGGGTCAGCATGCAAGTATGATTAGTGGCAGCATGCAGTGTCAGCATGCACAAGCACATAAAGGACGAATCGAAGGGACCCACTAAATGCTGCTGATCAATAGATGAGTTTTAGCTCGGAAATGCAAACCGGTGACCTTGGAATAGGGGGTTGCATTTTGATGCCCCTCATTTCTATTGGGCACCGAGTGCTAGCCATAAGATCAATAAGAAAAGACTTCCGATGGTGATAGCAAATCCCTGTGTTGTGCTACCGACTTTTCTGTGATGTCGTCGTTTCTGACACTTTGCCATTACACATTGGCTAGGTTATCACGGCCCTAGAGAGTATTAGGGATTCCTGAATTACAGCCTATCGGAATTGACTATTTCATAAACTATATATTCAAAATGTTTAACCGGATGTTTGAAGTCGTAGTTAGCTGTATTTTGTGCTTCTAATCAGTGTTCTTTGGGCTTCGAACTGTTTCATACCCTCTACGCAATACCTTGTGCTGTACACATTGTGCAGCCTGTGCAGCCTGTCGAAAAGGCTGCTCTGCGCTTTGGCATTGCGTACGTACATATTACCCACTGCACAGACGCATAGATTACATATCAACTTACGGTTACAAGCCTCTAGCAGCAACCATAGCAGCTTGCTACTGGAACTCAGTACCCAATTGACTTCACGACATCACCTGACTCGTCAAAATTATTTTTAAAGGAGTTCAAAACGTACCTGTTACTCAAGTCATTTCTTTGGTCCTTTCTATAGCTAGCTGACACCATGTATGTTACCGCTCGTCATAATATAGCTGTTGACACAATGATGCTTTAACCGACGGTATAGTCATGCGTTTTACCTAGATTTATCGTGCGTAACGAGGGATTGTTTTCTCAGTTTCAAGGACACGGACTTGTTATATTGAGCGAGGGCACGACCCTTTAGTGCTTCCCTACCCCCCTCCGGCATACCTGCATGTGTCGAGGCAGCAGCTGTTACTCGCTAGCCGTGCTTTGAGGCACCAGCTTCATAGGTATTTGCCGTGCATTTGCAAGAACTATTAAAGTCACTAGTGCTGTCTTTGTGGCAAAAAGCTTAAGGCAAGCAGCTACATTCTAGCACATTCGTTTCACTTCCCGATTCGGGCATTGTGGAAATGAATTATTTCAAGCAGCTTTTTAATGCCGGTGAGAAAATCTGCCACCCTGTGCACTAGGTATATACTTTTCGAAAGTTGTGTACATGGTCAAGGTCATGCTCGTATGCTGCTGAGCAGTTCCAACTGTTCTTGAAAGTTACAGGTCCTGTACTGTGGCCCAGCCATATTTAGAGTACACTCGAGGTCATATATTAATCAGGCATGAGTCCAGGCATTTGACAGGTCATTGCAGAGCCGAGCATTAACTTGACAACAGGCTATTTAGCTGTCTGCCACGATGACATGGAAAACTTGCTCACCTATCGTCTTGGGGTGGAGTATTTGCCTTGAGGATGGGACTCGTGAGTCGGTGGAAATAGTTGGCAGCCTGAACAGAATAATAATAGTTATAATAATTATAATAACACACTTGGTAAAGCGCCCTCAGAGAACTCAATCTCTTTCTGGATACTTTACATTTGCTGCAAAGGAAACACGATCGAACATGCTCTCAGAAGCATAGCTCTGCCTTTATTTTCAAGCGACAACAAATATTAGAAGCGTAGCACTTTTCATTTGTCTGGCAAGTTTGCTGAGCAGGGCCATGTGTGATCGAAAACGTTGCTATGGGGCACGTCCTGCATTTACTGTGACCAGAGGTCATGGTCATATTTGTCTTAAGTCCATGTGTATTATTTGTTGCACCTGTCTATAGCTTGGGATATACAATTGTGTGCAGCCCCTGTGGCCGCAGACTCGATAGACGGGCAAGCGTTTTTGGATTGACTCGCCTTATGTAGTAGCCACTTAGTGGCTTTGCCTTAGTCGAGTTGTAGGCCCTGCTGCATTACTTCTCTATTACTATTTTCTGGCAGGCTGACCGAGAATGTGATTCATTACCTGCTGGTCGAAACTACCTGCTGGTCGAAAGCTGCCGCTCAGTTGTTGCTTACACTTGATCGATCGTGCTTTCTGGACATTGATGAGAATTTAATTTCCCTTTTCCCACTGCATGTATGTGCATACGTGCATGTGTGTGTGTGTGTGCATGTTTGTTTGTGTGTGTGTGTGTGTGTGCGTGTGCGCGTGTGTGCGTGCGTGAGTTCGTGTGTATGCATGCGTGTGTGCATGTACGTGCGTGGGTGGGTGCGTGCGTGCCAAGCTTTCTAGTTGCTGCTTCGTGTAGCTGACCTGCAACGGTTACAAGGTACAGATAATTACAGCGCCACCATTGCTATTCATGAGCTGCACGATTCCGGTGTCAGGCTGCTCTGATGCTTTGCTCTTACCGATGATATATTATGCCAAGCTAAATGTAGTCTCGATATAGTCTGCACTTTCGAAGTATATAATTTTGATGCACCACCAGAACACTATAAATTAAGATTGATTTATGCACCAAGCTTACCCCTCTCAAAAAGTGCATCTCACCGAGCATCCCGTGCATGTATCAAGTATATATATATAAGTATGGGTCCACTGTAGCGTTTGTCTGTTCGAGGTCTTACAAAGACACGACTTTAAGGCAACTGTTTCGTTGTCGAGGTAGGTGGTGGTTTGCTACTGCCACCGTAACCCATAGCACTCAGATAACTAGCCATCTGGTATCTTGACAGCAGTGCAGCCATTGGTGAGTAAGTAACCAAGCATGTCGCCAAGTTTCCCCCTCTCTAAAAATGCATCGCCTTGGGCATTTCGTTGGTAATTATCAAAGGATTGCTACTATGCAGAAGCAAGCTAGACATGGTTCGAAGTGTTTTAAGAAGTCAACGGAGCAGTAAAAAGAAAGAAGGAATCTCTCCCAACAGACCTTTCAGATGAACAGGAACTTTTCAGATGTACAGTGACTTCCAGCTTTATTTCAAACCTCTTCCCTGATAGTAGCTTGCTTGGTGTGCCAAATGTGTGTACTCAGGTCATCTTCCTTATCATGACTTAATGGACACCTTTTAAAACACGTATGTCACCTGGTTTTGGCATCAACAGTGTTTGCTAAGACTTCTAAAGCAGCCGCATCTGGTTCTTCAGTAATTTGTCATCAGGAAATGCACTTGTGTGGCCACGCTCAAATTGCACTACCAATTTCTTGCGTACTCTCGAACCATGTCTGGTCCTTGTCTGCACGTGCAAAAACCGAATGTCGAGATACATGTTTTGAGAGGGCAACAATGGGCACTTCCAATGAACCTGAACCCCTAGGCATATTCTGATAGTGGTATCAAGCTATCCCTGGAAAATTGCAACTGCTTCCTAACTTGCTTGAAAACCTGTCGCAAGCTCATTTCACGAGTCCTTTAAAACCAGTAGGTTAATCAAGGCTGAAGCTAGCATAATTTGTATAAAAATATTGCTTCCACATAGGCATTTAAAAAGAACTTAGAAACACCTATGTAGGACAGCATTTAGTGGGTCCCTGTGCTTCGTCCTTCATGTGCTCATGTGTGCTGACACTGTGCATGCTGCCACTAACCACAGTTGTACATTTAAAAAGAACTTAAAAACACACTTATTTAGGACAGCATTTAGTGGGCCCCTGTGATTCGTCCTTGATGTGCTTATGTGTGCTGACACTGTGCATACTGCCACTAACCACATTTGCGTGCTGACCCTGTGCATGTCACCCCTAACTACATTGTTCATGTTGTTTATCAAGCATGATATTACTCACGATTCAATCGCATTTTCCTTTGCAGCAAATGTAAAGCGCCTAGGAAGAGATTGAGTTCACTGAGGGTGCTTTATCAAGTGCATTATTATTATTATTATTATTATTACTGACTTAATGCTTCCTGTGGGGTGTTCCGGCCTCGATTTTGTAAACTTGGCCGCATTTGAAGTTGTCTGTCCATGTCCGGGCTGCATGCATTGGCGGTCCAGCACCTGTACACACATGCAGGTGCATGCATATGCATGTATTTATCGATGCATGCAATGCACACCTGCATCTTTCTCTAAGCTCAACGGCAACATCGATGCTCTTGTCGCGTCGCTCTAGGTTGATGCTGGCGATGGCAACGACCAGGTGATAGTCTTCTTCAAGGTGAAGCCCGCCGTCATAACGCCCGACAATCTTCACCGCGATGTCTTCGTCTCGACGATGCTCGACTCGCCAGTCAGCGCCCTGTATCACTCGGTGCAGAAGGTGTTCGCGCCGCTGCTGCTGAAGAACGACAAATGGAGCGTCGATCCCAAGCTGCAGTCGCTCCTCGGCGAGCTGGAAGCCGGCCTCGGCACGGTGCTCAGAAGGCAGGCCGACAAGGCTGCAGGCAGCGGCCGGGCGACCGCCTCGGGCGCTAAGGAAGGCGAGCTCAGCTTTGCCGGTACGATCAGAGCAGCGTGGGCTGGAGCCTCTCGGTCGGTGCGCCTGGCGCCCCCTCCCCGTCGGAGCGCGCCGGGTCGGTGCGCCTGGCGCCTTTGCTCTCGCTGCCTCGCCCTCGATGTCAGCTTCGTCGCCTGCCTGCCGTTTTGCTAGGAATCCTCACACCGCAAGACGAGTTCCAGTACTGGGCCGAGGTCTCACTCTCCGGAGGCAAGCTGGACATCAAGGAGCGAGCGCAGCACTTCGATGAGCTCTTACAGCCGATGGCGCGCGACTTCAGCACGCTGGACAGCTCGCCGGAGATTGCCGACGTGCAGGACCTGGTGGACATCTGTCAGGACACGCTCGACGACCTGTGGAAGCAGACCGATGTCAGTCCTCCGTACCCTGAAAACCGGATGAGGCATCTGCTAGAAGTGATCGGTGGGTACCGCCGGGTCGTGCACGACCCGGCGTTACTGTGGCGTTTCTCTCGGTCCTTTTCCGTTTGGTCGCTTGCCGTTCGTCAATGTTTCGGCTGCAAATCGCTCTGCTGCCTGACGGCGCGAAGTGACGTACGTCGGCGTGCGTTTGCGACCGTTGGCCTGCGTGACAATATAGCTTGCAGCTGCCGTCAGCCGCTCCCTGCTACACATTACCCTGGTGCAGTGGCATGTTCCTTGGCGACGGAAAGTGTTTGCAGTGCGATCGTGCAGGATGCGCATTTTCCATTTGCCCCTTTCTTACTCTCTTCTGTACGAAACCTGTTTTTATCGCTGTGTGCCTGAGATATGTCTGGCATCGATGCTCGGCTTTGACACTGAGGATTGGTGTACAGGTTTTAAGGCTTCAGCACACAAGGCCTTCTTTTCGAGCCTAATTTGGTCACTGCTGTCGCTGGGCAGTACACTTTAGGTTTTGGCGGACCCTGTATGTCGCTTCAGCCTAGACATCTGACTGCTTCGGAACACGCCCACGAGGGTGCACAGGATTAGATCTGTCGTTGCCGGATATACCTCGCGATGTAGTTAGGATCGAGACTTTTTTCTTTGCACAGTTACTAGTGTGTTATGACCACGGTGTAGTAGCCACAGATATATCTTTCGCACGAAGCAAAGCGCACCGTACGTAGTGCTAGAGCTCACAGACGCCTGACTGAATACTGCACTTCAGACCCAGGTCGCGAGCCCGAGACCGGCAGCAGGCAATCCTACATTGCCCACTGCAAGCGGAAGCGACAGCCGCTAAGGCTCTTTTGCAGTTATAGGAACGAGGTTGATGAATCGACTTGTCTTATTACTTTTTTAACTTAAGTGGTTGCTCTAGCGCCTTGAAGCGCTGCGAGCAAATCTCAAGTGGAGGAGAAGGGAGAAGGGTTACTCCAATGCAGGCGCGCCCACGAGCGTGGTGCACGACGGCAGTCATACTTGCCCACATCGCAGCAGCAAGTCCTGTGCTCTCCGACTCCATGCGGCTCAGGGCCAGAGGCCAGAGGGCAACCAGAGGTCAGTCCAGGGCAGATGCACAAAGGAGACTCGTCGAGTATTGACACGGTGATGCCGTGGCTATCGTCGATGATGATGATGATGATAAGGCTGCCCACGAAGTTTGTAATCCTCATAATTCAGGAACAGCTATCATCGCTAGATGCAATGATCGCGCTCATATTGGCGCCGGCCTGGCAATTCGACAGGCCTATCCCGCTAGCTCGTTTGTGCTCGCACTTGCCTAAAGCCATCTAGGCGGACCAACGCTTCATCACAGGACTGGTCGCAGCCCTTTCGGGCTAGTCTCGTGCTAGGCTCTTATGTTGGCCAGGTCGACTTTCGTCGGCCTGCTCGCAGTGATTTGCTGGGTTATTCCTATAATTCCAACGTATCCTTGCATATTAGGAAGTTGACTCAAGCCCGCCCCATCACCACCACCACCGGCAAATGAATACACAAGAGAAAGCTCACCGTTAGTGAGCTCAGAGAGAGCTCAAACCAGTTTGAAAAGCTCGAGTCGACGCTATCCCAATCAAAGAAGACAACTAGTAATCGAGATCCAATTCCCACTATCCTGCTTAACCGATGCATGGATCTGCTGCCGCCATGCATATCTAATACCATAAATATGTCATTAGGCTCAGGTCATGTCCCAGCACTTTTCAAAATGGCTGTAGTCAGGCCACTATTCAAGAAATCAACAATAGACCAAGAGAACTCGGTGCATGCTGCCACTAACCACATTTGCATGCTGACCCTGTGCATGTCACCCCTAACCATTTAATTCATTTGTTTGTTTTTCAAGCATGATTTTACTTACTATTCAATTGCACATCACTTTGCAGCAAATGTAAAGCACCTAGAAAGAGATTAAGTTCTCTGAGGGCGCTTTATCAAGTGCATTATTATTATTATTATTATTATTATTAGAACTGGAGCGAATTCCGCCCAGTTTCTTTTCTACCGTTTCTCTCAAAGACACAGGAACAAGTCGACGCTCTGATTCTCTGATTTAAATCAGAGAATCAGAGCATCGACTCGAGGTTGACGCCAGATTCTCTGATTAGTGGTCATGATTAGTGGTCTTGGTAGTGCCGCTGCCTCGGCTGCTACAGCTACTCTGGCAAAAAGTAGTGGCAGCTGAAAATGAAAAAAAAATAAAAAAAAACATCCGCTGACGTGCATCGCGCAACTTGCCTCCCGCAGGTGGTGCCCTCGGCCGACACATTCAGAAGCGGCTTAGCAAGGAGGACGTCATGCTCGGACCATTCTCGCGCGTCAAGGAGCAGCTGCGGCTGGCGTTGAGCGTCTGCGAGCGCTGGGCGGCGGCGTGCGATACGCTCACCAGGCAGTTCTGGAAACGCTATGAGCTGCACCCATGGACCGGACCTCCGTTCGCTCCCGACGACCTGCAGCGGCTCGCTACTCGACTCGAAGAGGTTCGGGCACTGTCGTCGGCCGCCATTGCGCGAGTGCAGGCTGGCTCATTCCGCTCAGCCTCGAGGGGCACGCTCGCATGCAGGCAGAGCAAGCCGTGCTCGCCGTATGCGCACCGAATGTGGCACCAGCAGCGCTTTCAGCAGCGCTCTCGCGGCATGTGCAGCCCAGGCCTGCTTGCACGCCCAGGTTGCTGAAGTTTTGAATGCAGCTATCAGCTGTCTCAACTGCCTCGTGTATGTGCGAGACAGAAGAGCGCTAGTGGCTGTCGCCGGCTCGTGTGTGTGCCTGCACGAGGGGGACGATGATTCATACCCACGACCTAGGTATTGGAGAGTGCGAGCACCCTATTTATTGCTGAGCCAAGACTAAGCCCTCTTACCGCTAGGTCTTTGCCCATGTGGTAAGAGTGACATCCGTCCTTCATTTTGCTATGCTGCCTCTGCTTTCAGTTACTAGTTGTCTGTTACAGCTGTCTCACTCGTTCTTTCTCAGCCGACAGTTTTCCTCAACCGAAGCCCGGGGTGCAAACCGCAAGTGCTCGACATGCCTCTACATTCAATCGATTTTGACCTTTCCTTCTGCACTCGCCGGAACTTCCACTGTAGGCCTGCCTGGCAGGTGCTGTGCCACAGCGAGGCAGTTTTTCCTTTTCCCCTCTTCCCGCCATGAGTGAGATAATAACAAATAATAATAATGCACTTGATGAAGCGCCCTCAGAGAACTCAATCTCTTTCTAGGCGCTTTACATTTACTGCAAAGGGAGATGCGGCCAGGCCTGTGTAAAAGTTCCTTGCGCTCCCACAAACCGTTACTCTCCAACGTTATTTTGGTGCTCCAACTGTGCCATCGCATGCCAAGGACAGGGCAGCTTTGGTGACGGCCACATCTTCTTGCCGGTCGGGCGTGTTGGCATTTTTGCATTTCGCGATCTTTTGAAATGCATTTCTGCTTTTGCCACTTTCTCACTTCCTCGTGTTGCATTTAGCTTGTTCGCAATGTGTAGATTGTTTCCACCGCCGCCTCGTAGGACGACATCGCCCGGTAGCGATGACCTACTTGCTTGCTTGGTTTTGCAAAGCTCGCTCATCGGTGCGCTCAATTCCTTTGCTTCCCGGTTCACCCACACAGATTCTCACCGTGCGTCTTGTGCACGAGCAGCTCATCAACCTGCTGCCTTCGTCTGAGCAGCAAGAGCTGCGCAGCGGCGGCAGCGGTGGCGATGCCCTGGCCCCTTTTGCTGGCCTCAATCCGCTGCAGTACAACCCGTACACGCAGCCTCTGTGGCGGGCCGCCATAGCTCAGCACGAGAAAGCGCTTGCACCAGCTGAGCAGAAAGTGGCAGGCCGATTACGCCGTCAGCTGGCTGCCGTCGGCTCCAACTCGCAGCAGGTTAGTTCCGATTGGCGTGCACTTCCGATCGGCACTTCCGCCAGCTGAGCTGTTTGCCTCGCATTCGGCCGTGCTTATCTTGCAAAGATGCAAGGCCACGATCGCAGCTTTGCTCCTTTCGACAGCTGCTTCGCGAGTTCCAGCGGTACCAGCAGCTCATAAAGCGACCGTCCATCTCGCGAGAGCTACTGACCGAGAGGTGAGGTGCCAGCTGCCTCGCTTGCATGCGTGAGTGGAGAGAATAGGGTGGTTGGTGTAGCAGCAGCAGCAGTAGCGATTGCAGCAACAAGAGCCTCAGCAGCTGTAGTAAAAGAAGCAGTAGCAGCTACGCCAATAGCTGCAGAACCGGCAGCAGCATTTTCAGCAGCAGTAGGAGCACTTTTAGTATGCAATAGTCTGCGAATGGCAATCCCCAGGTCTGATGCTGATGTCTCATTGCTGCCATCGTGCTGCTTCAGGGAGACACTGCTCGGTCAGCTAACAGTGTTCGTCAAGCAACTGGAGACCGACTTTGATCAGCGCAGTGGCGGGGTTGGTGACAAGCAGCCACCCAAGGGCCAAAACCTGCCGGAAGTCGTCAATGGCATCGTGTGGGCTCGTCAGCTAGATGCCAAGGTGGCTTTCTTACCACCACCATTGTCTCTTACTCTCTCCTCCTTATCTGTGTTTCTCTCTATCTCTTGATTTGTTTGTGTGTCTGTCTGCATAGCTATCCCTCTAATCCTATCTGTATGTCTCTTTCGCTGTGTGACTTGCTCTTTCTCTCTCTCTCTCTCTCTCTCTCTCTCTCTCTCTCTCTCTCTCTCTCTCTCTCTCTCTCTCGTTCTGTCATGGACTGCCTCTGCTCTCTTCTCTCTCTCTCTCTCTCTCTCTCTCTCTCTCTTTCTTTCCCTTGCTTTTCTTCCCTATATCTTTACTCCTTTTTCTATCTCTCGCTCTCAGTCTTTCTGCCTATCTGTCAGCGTCTTGGTGCCGCCATTTGTGTTTCCCTTCAAAGGAAGTAGTTGCATTTGGCTGCTCGTCAACTTTACTGCCACTACCCCTTTGATGTCTAGGTCTCTGAGACTCTTTCGACAGCCAAGTCGATGCTATCGGATCTCTCTGGATTTCAAGCGTTCGAAAAGTTAGCAACCAAGTTTCTGGGCAAGCTTCAAGGCTGGACACGCGATCAGTACGACGATTGGTGTCGGGACATGCAGTCTCAGATAGATGACCGGCAGAATCCACTAAGGTAGAAAGCATGCTGCCAGACGTCGCGAGGCTGCGTCGTGCAGTCTCTCGTGATTGAGTCTAAGCATGCCTGCCTGACCCCACACCGATGTAAGCATGTATTGCGTGCTTTCACCATATGCTGACCCCACATATGGTGTAAGCACGCAAACCTAAGTAGCTGCGCCCGGCAAGCCTTCTTCATTCAAAGTCTTCCTTAGAAACCTCAATGCACAAGCTTCTAAGAGTGGTTCTGGCTTTTTTGCTTTGAGTACTGACAGACCTCTGTGATCCTTTGAGAGATGCATACTGTTCCGATAAGAATTCAAGGACCGAGTATGATCTATGAGTATCGCTTTTTCATGATACGAGTAAGAACATTAAAGCACACCACAGACCAGTGCTCACTCGCACACACACAAGCATATATATATATATATATATATATATATATATACATATACATATATATATATATATATACATATACATATATATATATATATATATATATATATACATATATATATATATGTGTGTGTGTGTGTGTGTGTGTGTGTGTGTGTGTTTGTGTGTGTATTTATATTTATATTTACATACACCCCGACGAGAAAACTTGCGTCTCTTTATAGGCACTTTGCATATGCTGAACGCTGAAGTGCCTCGATTGGCAATTGGTTTTAGACTGCATCATTTCACTGCTGTTTAGTTACCACTGATATTGGAACAACATTCTTCATTCTAGAGGCACTTTAGATTTGTTGTCAAAAATTCCAGTTCAAATATATTGTACTAGTAATATTTGATCAGTTTCCAAAATAGTACATGTTTCGTATACCGTGTTACAGGTTAGCAAACCGGTTAGCCAAAGACAATCAAAAGTACCGTTATTTTCTTGCTGTGCTATAATATAATAATAATAATAATAATGCACTTGATAAAGCCCCATCAGAGAACTCAATCTCTTTCTAGGCGCTTTACATTTGCTGCAAAGGGAAATGCAATTGAATGGTGAGTAATATCATGCTTAATAAACAACATGAATAACACGGTTAGGGTGACATGCACAGGGTCAGCATGCAAATGTGGTTAGTGGCAGCATGCGCAGTATCAGCACGCATAAGCACACGAAGGACGAATTACAGGGACCCACTAAATGCTGTCCTGAATAGGTGTGTTAAGCAGTCCCCGAGACAAAAGAGCTGACCAAAATACTGACCAAATAGCAGAAATTAAGATTCGTGAAGACATTAAATTAATAGAAACTATTCAGCAGCAACAAAGAACAAATGCTTCATGAAAATCCCGAAGCTGGTCGATGCAATTGACCAGGTCTCTAAAGAAAACTTGCTGCAAAGCTCATGATTTGAATTCAGAGTCGATCACTGAACGGGTGCCCTCAGTTTTTGTCTTTGCATCATGCCCCCTTGTATTTGCATTCGGCAAAGAAGCTTGGCTCTGGCTGCAAGCAAAGAAATGCGATGTTGCATGTTTGCTTGAAGCATGGCTGGTCTCGCCGACATCAACTGGCCAGCCATCAACTCGTCGGGGGGGGGGGCTAGGCAGCACTCACTGGGCGGCAGGCACCCAGCTCGGTGGATGGTGCTGGGGGGAGGACATTCATACATCCCCAGACTTGCCCTCATGGTCATGCACTAATCGTGACCTTTTTGGTTTAATCCTCAGCCAGTATTTGACTCTTTGACCGTCTCTATTGTCGATCAGCAACAGCTAGGTGCAGCACCTGCACCAACATGCCACCACCGACATCGTCGCTAGCCATTGTCGAAGGAGCTCTTTTACTCCCTTTCGGAACGTATTGCTCATTTTTGCTCTTGGATGGCAGCAAACTTTTTCCAATCGATTTGACGATAGAATCAGCTTACTTCTGGGAAAACCTAGTGTTACTCAGAGATCGGAAAGCCTAAACCTCAAAATGGATCGGCCAGCATATCTCACTGTAGCCCCTGCAGCAATATGAGTGTTCAGAATGACCTTTCACTAAATGACCACATCTTCTCTACAGTCGATTCTGCATACTTGCACTTTCACAGCATTGCAAACACTTGGGCTTGGCAATTTAAGAATACGACTGCCTACCTGGACGGTCCATGCGTTTGTGACATCATATCCAGACTTTGGTAACTTACTACTTAAAGGTCTTCCTGCTTGTGCAATAAGCTGCTTACAGTTGGTGCAAAACTCTGCAGCTAGGCTTCTCAGTCGTGACAGGGGCAACTATCACAACTTCTCATCGATCTGCACTGCTTATCTGTCAAGCATCTCATCGACTTCAAAGGTTCTATTGTTCACTTTTAGATCCCTTCATTTTCTTGCTTCCGTCCAACCTATTGGAACTACTTTCCAATCAGATTTAGCCCAAATCACCTGATCTTCTGAGTTAAGTAGTTAAGCTGTGCCGCAGACCAACCCCGAATCTTTTGGAGACTTTACTTTCTGTTTCTATGCTTCCTTCCTAAAATCTGGAACTCACTACTGACTGAGTTCCAATGACTTAACATTAAAAAAAGAAGAAACCTACGTGTTCTATTGTTATTTATTGGGCCGGTTCTTGTGAAGTGTCCTACGTGTGCTTACACATTGGTCGATGCTTTTTCCTTCTTAGTATGTATGTATGTTTATGTGTGTGTGTGTGTGTGCGTGTGTGTGTGCGTGTGTGTGTGTGTGTGTGTGTGTGTGTGTGTGTGTGTGTGTGTGTGTGTGTGTGTGTGTGTGTGTGTGTGTGTGTACACGCATGCATGCACAGCCGTTTGTGCTCGTGTGCGTTTTGTCTATTTGCGCAGGTGTGCATTCCCTCGTGAGTGTGTGTGTGTGTGTGTGTGTGTGTGTGTGTGTGTGTGTGTGTGTGTGTGTGTGTGTGTGTGTGTGTGTGTGTGTGTGTGCATGCACGAGTGTGTGTGCACGCATGCGTTGGTGTGGTTGTGTACACACTGCAATTCTGCATTTGGGTTAAATCTTTCGAAGATCATGGGTGATGGTGCAGTCGTAAATAAATAAATAAATCCTAGCTAATTAAACAGCCTCTTTTTGAGTATAAATCGTTCGAAGATCATGGGTGATGGTGCAGTCGTAAATAAATAAATAAATCCTAGCTAATTAAACAGCCTCTTTTTGTATAGCGACAGAAGAGCCTTTACGGCTATCACCACCGCTTGCAGTGGTGATAAAGGATCGCCTACCGCAGGAATTGAACCCACGACCTCGGGACCGAGGTCGTGAAAGCAACCGCCTTACCTAGTGTGCCACCACAGCTACGATACGATCTATGTCTCGCTAAGCATCGCTGTTGCCAAGATACCAAGAAGAAAGATCTTTGCTAAGGCCAGTGGAACGGCTTTTTGTAGCTCATTCAGTGCTAGACTGTGACCTTGCCTATGGTCAGGTAGCATGGGAGCAGGCATTCAGCCTTTGCATGGTAGACAGCTGAAACTGCTTCTTCCTTGTACATTCGATTGCCGATTGCTACTCACTGAAATTGATTGCGTTTTCTTCGTTATCGTGTTTGTCCTCGTGTTCGTGAAATGGTGATTGATGTGGCTCGGCAATGGCTGCTGCTAGTATTTGCCCAGCTTCAAATCTACCCCCTCCCTGTCGCTCGTCTTTTTAAGCTTGGAAACGAACGGACGTCTGATGGAGCTCGGCCATGCCGACGGCAAGCTGCGCGTGAATTACAGCGAGCGACTAGTGACACTGCTGCGCGAAGTCCGGCTCCTGGGTGCCATGGGCTACGCCATACCGGCGAAAATCCAGCATACCGTGCAGGTGGCCGGCAAGTTCTACCATCATGGAGTCATTTTGAAGCAGGTGAGTGCCTGCCGAAGCAGATGCTTCCGCCGCTGCTTCGCCTGCTTCACTAGTGCGAGGGCCGTTGTGTTGCTGCTCATACCGGTGCTGCTGTCGCTGCTGCAGTTGATATGCAGTTGTGTGATATCACAGCCACAGCCGTGATGTTACATTGACCATACAGGGTTGAGGTCGCTCGATTGCACCCCACCCCACTGACACTAACCGTGCGAGCTTCGAGTGGTTGGCGATGTGCAAGTGTCTGCCTGGTAGCAATACCTGTTAGGCGTCTGTTCGAAGGTGGCTCACTTCTACAACACGATCGATCAGCAGATGATTGCCAGCCAGCAGTCAATGATGCTCGACTCGGCTCTGGCATTTGAGAGGCTCGTGAAAAACCCAAAGCAGGGTGAGTTCGATTAAGTGCGTCATGCGATCGTGCCCCTCACTCGGCCAAGGTCGGCGCTTGACGTCACATTGCTTTGCAGTTTTCGACTGCAAAGCGACTCTGTGCAACTAACTGCAAAGCAACTTCGCAGTTACAGCACCACTGCCATTCACTCTGCGGTTAAATCCGGACCTCGTGGTGTAGTGTTGCCTCCTTGCAATGCCGCTGACTTGTCTCGGCATCTTGCAGGGTCGAAGGCTAAAGGCAGCGACATTGCCGTGACCTGGGACAATCCGGAGGAGCTGGAGTCGTACATTAGCAAGCTTCAGGCTGCTGCCGACAGGCTGACCTCGGAGAACAGGCGACTTCGCAAATGCCACCAGGATATCTGCGAAAAAGCAAGTGCTCTACTGCAGCTAGCACTGGCTAGCTGTTCAATTCCTTTGAAGCAGACTTTAGCATACGTACTCGGTGAACGAGATCTCGTCGTGCGCGAAACGTGTCGAGTGGCTCTTGCTCCGGCCTCCAGTTCTGGAGTGACACGAGTGACGAGCACCTGGAGTGAGTGAGCACAGGACGAGAAGTGTGATGCGACTGCCGTTGGCATCTCTGCCTCCAGCCCCGGGCTCCAAGCCTGGCGGTACTCCCTGGCAGGGCAGCAGGGTGAAGTTGCTCGTGCTCGGAGCTTTCGATGGCTTACTGAGGCTTTGCACTGTCTCGCTTTGAAGGCCACTCAGCTCATGGGCACGGACCTGCTGAGACAGCAGTCGAAGTGGAAAGACCGACTGATAGAGATTCGTCATGTTATGGCAAATCTAGTGCAGCAGGTTAGTGATTACAGCTACAATTCATTCACTGCCGAGTGGCTCACTGAGAGCTGCTGCATTGGTCCTCAAATGTAGGCTATCGTTCGCTGGCAGACACGATGAATCGGCAGTGATCCTGTCACGTCGCAATTGTGCGATGTGACATAGATGGCTTGTACTGCAAATTTGATCGATTCGGCTACAAATGTGCTGCAGCTGCTCCTGCACTAAAGTCCTTAGATCGAAAGAGCAGCGCTTATTATAGTGGTGCTTGCCCTTGCATGAAGCGTGCTTGCCCTTGCATGAAGCATGCCTACTTAACGAGTCACAGGTGCTGCCTTGATACGTTAACATATGCCGACTGTAATGTATTTCCGTCTGTAACTCCACAAAGTCATTAAGACCATGTGGGTAGTACGAAGGAGAGTTTTGTATAGCGCACTCTAAGCCTAAGCGGCTTTCGGTACGCATTCGGTAGCCAACAGACTGTGGGAGAACACGACATATATATATGTAGACCGCCCATATCTTAATAGAATGATTCCGTGTCGTTAACATACAAAATAATTCATTCGTATAGCGCCCTAAGAGAACCTAATCTCTATTCAGGCACGTCACATGTGCCACGGAACTTGAGCCCACGACCTCGATCATAAAATACATTCACCTTGACCTCGATCGGCACAAACATCTTAACCACTGGCCCAAGCCAGTATTACATAGACCAGTCCATGTCATCTCTACTAATTAAAGCGAAAAAGTCTGTCCCTCTGCAAGATGGCGCACTTCCATCAAGTGGCAAGATGGCACAGCAGTGTCTTCCATGATGGAACTACTGTGACGCAGCAAAGCAATTCCACAGGCTGCAGTGTGAGCTGCTCGTAACTACAGATAGGCACAAGTGTAGAGCACTAGCCATAGTTTGTAAGTGAGTCGTTCGAAGCCCGAAGTGAAACTGACTGCCTGTTATTACTTCATATATAGGCTCTAGTTTAAAACCAAAGATTGCACAATTTCTGGTTCCTATAGCTTATGACTCACCAGCTGCTAATGATCTCTAGGGCTGTCATATACTGGATGACTTAATCGATCCCAGAAGTGTTCCTCACTAGATCGGTAAGATTTACTCACTGCAGAACGTGTGCATGGGAAATTCGTGCACGACGTGGGACAGTGTCATGGCCGAAGGAACGACCGAGTCCCTAAACTCGTCCATGTATGCCTTGCCATTAGTGCTCACGTGGCAGCACGCCGGGATCGGCTAGCTCTCGGACAGAGTAGCTTGCCTCACCGAGTGGCAAACATGCCCGGCTCTGTGACTCAGGTGGCTTTATTCAAATGTGCTGGCTCTGGCTTGCCTCAGTCGACACATTGCGCACCGGCAATACGGAAGCATGGCAAGGTAGTCGTGCCCCTGTCTCGTCTCTGCTCGCAACAGGGCGTGTGTGCTCATCGCCCCTATCGGTCACAGGGGAGACTGGCCCTTGCACCCTGCATTGCTATTTCGGCATTCTCGATCGCTGCATCGGTGTCAACTCTTGAGGTCAGCCGTCCATCAGGAAGCCGTGACCGGTCGCATCGGCTGCCTTTCCCAGCATGTGTAATGTAATGTAATGTATCTACGTCTGTAACTCCACATAGTTATAAAGACCATGTGGGTGTTACGCAGGAGAGTTTTGTATAGTGCACTCACAGCCTAAGCGGCTTTCGGTATGCATTCGGTACCCAACAGACGTCGTCTCACGCAACAAAGAGAAAGTGGGAAGCATAGCAGAGTCAGGAGAGCAGTTGAGGTAGTGAGTAGCATAGAAGTAGCAGCTCAGGACCGCTGAAAAGGATGTGCCATAGTCGGCAGTAGGAGAGGAGTTGTCGTTGTGTCTGCCCACCCTCCTCACCGCGTGCTGTTGCGGCAGCTTCGATCCCGCATCCGATGCCGTCCGGGAGCTCTGAACAAGCTAGATAATAATAATAATAACAATAATAATAATAATGTACTTTATAAAGTGCACTCAGAGAACTTAATCTCTTTCTAGGCGCTTTACATTTGCTGCAAAAGGAAATGCAATTAAATGATAAGTAAAATCATGCTTGAAAAGCAAACAAAATGAATAATATGGTTAGGGGTGACATGCACAGGGTCAGCATGCCAATGTGGTTAGTGGCAGCATGCACAGTGTCAGCATGCATAAGCACATCAAGGACGAATCACAGGGACCCACTAAATGCTGTCCTAAATAGGTGTGTTTTTAAGTTCCTTTTAAATGTGGTCAGGTCAGGGGATGTTCTGACGCAGGTCGGGAGGGAGTTCCAAGCTTTGGGAGCATACGAACTAAATGCACGGTCTCCAAAGGATTTGAGGTTTGTACGAGGTATTTGTAGACTGTTGGATTCCGAAAAGCGGGTAGTACGATGCTTGGCCTGATGAGGTAGTATGTCTGAAAGATAGGCTGGAGCCATAGAATGAAGGGACCTAAAAGTGAGCGACAAAACCTTGAAGTCAATCCGTTGCTTCACTGGTAGCCAGTGCAGGTCGGCGAGAAGTGGAGTAATGTGGCAACTGCGAAGCTCACGAGTAAGCAGTGAGTTGCAGAAGTCGAGACGAGATGTCACGAATGCATGGACCAACTTGGACGTGGTATCCTTATCTAAACAAGCCCTAATTTTAGCAATATTATGAAGCTGAAAATAGGCAGCTTTGACCGTGGAGCTGATACGGTCGTCTAACGAGAGGTCGCTTTGGAATATGACACCTAGATTTCGAGCTGATTCGACAGGAGATATGCTGGCAGAGCCAATTTTGAGAGTCAGCCTTTCCAATTTGTGAATCACACTGGGTTTGCCCATAACTAGTAAGTTAGTTTTGTCATCGTTTAGTTTTAGAAAATCTGCTGCCATCCATGTGCGGATGTCATTAATGCATGCAGCAAGTGAGTTTAGAGAATTTGAGGTGCTCGAAGGCTAGGAGGGATCAAAGCAAAGGTACAACTGAGTGTCATCCGCATAGAAGTGAAAGCCTAAGATGCCAAAGGAAATCGGCGATCACTGGTCTGCTTTGAGGGCCATGATAGCCCAGGTGGTAAGATGCTTGCTCTTCACGACCGAAGTCATGGGTTCGAATCCTGCAGTGGGCGATCCTTTATTGCCACTGCAAGCAGTGGTGTTAGCCGTTTAGGCTCTTCTTCTGCTATACGAATGAGGCTGTTAAATCAGCTAAACCTTAAACCTTTGGTCGTTTGGTTGTGCCTCTAACAAAAAATTCAAGTTCCCCGGAGGCTGTGCCTTCAGTTACTATGCTCCCAAAGCATCGAACTAGCCACCGACTGACGTCACGTCATCTTCTGATGTGATGACATTTTAATATACAATATACATAAACAATAAGAAGCTTGCTTGTTTCTCACAGCCTCTTCTTCAACTGAGTGAATTGTCCTTACTATGCCTGTGAGTTCTGAAATTTGTGCATGTTATGACCATCAAATCAATGCTTCTTTTTTAGCTTATATAAAGTGCATAGAAAGAGATTTGTTTTCTGGGCGTTATATAGATGCCTTATTTGAATTGTTATCAGGCAGAGGCCAGGCACCACTCGGCGAGAGCTGCAGCATGAGATGGGCAGCTGCTTGTCACGGCTTGTATTGCCATGCCACATGCAGTCATATTAGCTGCTTAGTCTCGTGCTTAGTGCCCACGTGGGAGCAGCGAGTTGCGATTTGGGTCTGTCTCTAAAGATGTCCCTTTTTCTCTTCCTCACTAGGGATTTGCTGCTAGCAATATGAAACCGTGGAAGACGCACTGGGACTACCAGCTGTACAAATGTCTGGAGCATCAGTATCAAATGGGACTCGAGGCTCTCAATGAAAACCTGCCAGAAATCGTCGTGGAACTAACATACAAGTATGTTTCTGTGCTCCATGTGAGCCATTGAGTGGAGGTCCGAAATTCTGCTGGTGCATCGTTCACGGCGATTTTAGGTTCACAGTCACTCAGCACTAATCGTAGAACGCTGTAATGTGAATGATTGATATGCTTGCCAAACAACCACTACTATGCTTTTGCTTTTGGTTTAGATAGCTTGACAGACCGATGGGGAATAGCCACTGGCTTGTCAGTCAGTTTTATAATGTTGCTTTGTATGCTGGCATGGGATAGTTGATAGCATACTTACATACTCTGGTGTCAAAGACCTATATTTAACTCCCAAGAGTTACGAATTGTGCTTTTCTTTTTTTTGAGACGATGCACACTGACGAGCAGCACCGAGGGGCACTGAGCTCATGCTCATACGCGTCTGTCAGTTTGCTTGGATCCGTACTCGCTTGTATGTATTTGCCTCCGTAGGCCGTTTCCCACACCGGCACGAAGGGAACACGCATTTTGCAGAAGAACGAGTGCCAAAATGGCCTCAGTGGTGGCTGCATTGAATGGTGGAGTGCTTACCTTTCCAAGTTGCTAAAATGCAACAACGTATTACTAGTTAGTTTTCATTCAAACTAGTTTTTTCACTAGTCTGTGTAATCTGCCATGCTTGATGAGCTGATGGCTGTGCATCGGGATGTAATGTAATGTAATGTAATGTATCTCCGTCAGTAACTCCACAAAGTCATAAAGACAATGTGGGTGTTACGCAGGAGAGTTTTGTATAGCACACTCACAGCCTAAGTGGCTTTCGGTAAACATTCGGTAGCCAACAGACTTCGTCTCACGCAACAAAGAGAAAGTTGAAAGCATAGCAGAGTCAGGAGAGCAGTTGAGGTAGTGAGAAGCATAGAAGTAGCAGTTCAGGACAGCTGAAAAAGATGTGCCATAGTCGGCAGTAGGAGAGGAGTTGTCGTTGCGTAAGAATTGTGGAAGCGAATTCCCCAGTCTAGGACCTGCAGAGCTAAAGCTTCTGTCGCCATCTGTCTTTAAGCGAAGGAATGGGACAGCTAATTTATTGTCCACACAGGACCTGAAGGCGCGAACAGGCTGAAACTGATGCAGCAGTTCAGCTAGGTACGAAGGAGCCAAGCCGTGGCCTTGGCCTTGCGGGTCAGCGTAAGAACTTTGCTCTGTATTGGCTCTGACGGAAGATGCTGCTGATTTTCCCTCTCGGGATGCTGCTGCCGTAATCCAGATGCATGTGTGTGATCCTCTCCTGGATCGGTCATATCTGGCCCTTCAGACCAGCTACTGGCAAAATGGAGGTTGCCTGGGCCACTGGGTGTGCGTGCAGGCAACTCGATGGTGCCATTTCATTTGTTCATTTGTTCCTTGCCGGTTTCGTTTCTGCAGCAGCCAAATCTGCCTTGCCGGGGATTTCGTCTGAAAATTGCTGCAATTGTGTTTTTGCTATGTTTTCAGGCAGAATAGGCTGCAATTCAAGCCTCCATTCGAAGAGATTCAGTCGAAGTATTACAGAGAAATGAAAAAATTTATCAGCATTCCGTATCACTTTCGTGGTGTCACTGAGGGCGATGAACTGCTCATATATCCAGCCATGATCGAGCGAAATGCCGGAGGATTCGTCACATGTTACCGTAAAGCACACAAGCTCTTTACACGGCTTCAGGCTGCCACCAGTGTCTTCAAGGTGCCTGCGAAAAGCCACTCATTAGGCGATTCTCTCCTTGTCATATCTATAAAGAAAAGCAATTGCGAATCAGTTGACTTTCTGCTTCAGCCAAGCCTTAGTTAGTGTAACACTGTGCACATGTAACTCTCAGCTGTTTGATGATAGGTAGACTGTGCCTACATTTTCTAACCTAAAATATTTTACTCCGACGTTAGCCTTTGAAAGATATTAATTAGATATTGTCTGTGTGTCTGGTTTATGCAACTCTTCACTTTGCAAGGTGTCATCGCTTGTCCTCTTTTCCTTCTTTTTAGGATTGGGTTTCTCTGGGCGCTCTAGACATTGACGATTTTGTTAGCCGAAACCTAACGCAGCTATCAGATTGGGAGAGGAACCTGAAAGCGGTGAAGGCAAGAGGTCGGGATGCTGAAAAGCTGCCCATGTGAGTAGGACCAGACTGTGGTGGTGACATGCTGCAATGCTGCAGTGCCACCTCAGCTACTGGTAGTGCAGTCTCTTATTCTGCTCGTAGTCTGTCATGGCAAAGTGGACAACTGGCGCATAATCACTAGGGAAGGCGACACACAGAAGATGGCTATACAAAACTTGGCTTAGCTATCGGCGAAGCTATTCTGTTATCTTAATAGGCTGATCAAAGTGGACTGTATAACGGTCAATGCTGCACCCGTCCGTGCTACGATCGACGACCTCATACAGAAGCTCTTCGAAGCGCTGCTCTCATCACTTCGCAAGGCGATCAACTCCGACGTCGGCACCATAGATGACTTCCTGACGAAGGGTATAGAGTTCCTGTCACACCGTCCACAAACTGTTGACGAAATCAGCGATGCCACGGCCAAGCATGCTGAGTTTACAAAGAAGAAAGCCGAGGTATAATTGACCTGAGGTTGTGTGGTCTCTCTCTCTCTCTCTCTATCTCTCTCTCCCTCTCTCTCTCTCTCTATCTCTCTCTCTCTCTCTCTCTCTCTCTCTCTCTCTCTCTCTCTCTCTCTCTCTCTCTCTCTCTCTCTCTCTCTCTCTCTCTCTCTCTCTCTCTCTCTCTCTGTATCGTGATTTGTCTGTAGGTGCATACCTCTGTAACTCTCTGTAACTATCTTATTCTTCCTCCTTGGTCTTCCCTTGCTTTCTTCTAACTGACACACTTTTCTCTTACATTCTCATTCCTGACTCTGTCCTGACGGTGTCTGCCAGGTATATGCGCACGCACAACCATTCATCTGTCTTGTCGGCATCGGCTATCTCTGTCCATCTCCGTGTCCTCGTATTTGCTCACATTCCAAGTAGTGAAGCGGCATGCAGATTTTTCTCGTTGTCGCTCCCACTGCAAACAGTCACTAATGTGGGTTGGTGCCACCTCTGAAGGTGCAACCGTGTTTCGACACGGCAGAAGCTAAGAACAAGCTGTTGAGGACCGTCGGTGGCACAGGGTCGTCTCAGCTGAATGACCTTCACCTGAGATGGGACAAATTTGAGTTGATGCTACAAAGCTTTCAGCTCATGATCAAAGAGCAGGTAAGTGCTGCTGCTGTTGCTGCTGCCGCCGCTGTCCCTGCTGGTGAAGCTGCTGCAGCATCTGTAGCCTCCTAATACCCCCTGCCACTGCCAACCCATTGGGGTTGGGGGGTTCAGCACATGCTACTGCAAAGCAGGCAAGCTTAACATGGCTTCTGGTTGCTCCAGTGTCTTCATGGTGCTTGTACAGGATGACATTCGTTTTTATTTACGGTTTTACTTTATTTATTTATTTGGGGCTTTGGCTAACGCTGGTTAGCAGTCGTGGTTAAATCACGGAGGCAATAGACCTTGACCTTGCCTGAGGCCATCAATCATCGGAAGGTTGACAGTGAGTGTTGGCCAACTACCTGATGCATCCCTTCGGGTCCGACATTGGAATGTGCAGGACACATTGGTCTTTCCCTGCAGCCGAGGTCGACTGCTAATGACTGCCAGCCTTGTGCTGGGCAGATGTATGTGCAGGAGTTTGTGTTATTGTGTGTGTGTGCGTGCGTGGGAGCGCGTGCACGCTTATGTGTTGGTGTATGAGAGCGCGTGCGTGCGAGTGTCCTAGTATACACTTGCCCAACCAAAAAAGTGACTCCGCTGTTCATCTGGCTTCCTCAGGTCGAAGTCATGAAGAGCACTGCCACGTCACGTGTGGCTGCCCACGAACAGGAGCTGAACAAGTTTGCTGCCAGATGGAACCAGCTGAAGCCGGGCAATGGCGTCCTCGACTCGGGCGACAAGGACAAATGTCGAGAAGCAGTGCGCGCCGTCAAAGACCGCAAGCAAGAATTCGCCGACTTGGATGTGGCTGGAAACAAGCTCATGTACGACCTTGCTCTTGCTGGCTGCCAGCAATCGTAGCTCAGAACCGTTGGATCACAAGTGTAATGACGTAACAGCTTAGCAACCTAGCGCCCACTGTCTGGCGCTCAGTCGTCGTAGCTTCAGGCGTACCTTACTGTCATTAAATCTGCAGTGTTGCTGTTAGGTTGATAGCAAGCCCAGCAGCAGGAGACGTAGTTGAGCCTTTGACTTCACGAACACGCAGCCACAGCCCATGAAGAGAGGAGATAGCAATAAAACGGGAAGCAGTTGAGCCGACCTGAGCCACAAATTCTATGCTACTCACCTCCTTGACTGCCCACATAACTCAGCTATGCTTCTCACTTTCTCATTGTTGCGTGGGATGTAGTCTGTTGGTTACCGTATGCACACCGAAAGCTTCTTAGGCTTTGAGTGCATATGGAAAACTCTTCCAGCGTAGCATCTCCTTGTTGCTAGTAGCTTTATGGAGTTACAGATGGCGATATTACTATTGTGCAGCACCTTGCTTTGGGGTAGTTGCTGTCAGGGACAAGCCTTCCAATAACCTCGTCTGCCACATTGTTGGGCCATACTCATCAAGCAGACGAAGTTGTAGACAGTAATAATAATGAAACATGTGTATAGCACCTTAAGAGAACTATACCTATTTCTAGGCATTTATGTATTCTGGAAAGGACACAGGCCGCTTGGTTAGTGAGAACATATTAGTACAATCTCATCAGCACAATATCAGTATGCATAAGCATGCAAAGAACAACTCACACGGGCAGAGCAAATGTGAGTAACAAGTCGGCTTTTAGCTTCTCTGTAAAGGTCGTCAAGTCAGGTTATGTCAATCCTAGTCGGTAGTGACTTGTGGGTTTTGGAAGCATGAGTATTTCTAAGCTCGATCTCCGAGGTGCTCGAGGTTAGCTAGAGGCTCAGCTGCAATCAGAAGAGCAGGTGATACTATGCAAAGCCTGATCAACAAATATTTCGCATGTGTGGGCCGGAGCAAGAGAATCGAGAAACATAAAATGAGTGACATAATCGTGAAGTCGATACATTGCTTGATGTGAAGCCAGTGGAGATCTTATAGAAGTGGTTTTAATGCAGCAGTTGTACCGATCACAACATACGAGCCTGGCTGCATTCGTTGATTAGATGCATGTGGCTAGCTTGCTTGAGTTTAGTTTGTCGTTGATATAACACTCGGGCCTGGTTTTTCATGGGTTCTTTTGCTGTGCCTAGCTAGATGCTGTCTTGGGCCGAAGACGAGCTGTGAGTTGTCGGGCAGTAAATTTCTTTTATTGAGACATCTATTTCAGTTTCACAAAAGATTAAAACGCTGCTTTTGTACTACTGCTGCTCATGCCCTGCAGCCTAGTTATGTATAACTTCTGCCGAGCTGGTTTGGTCTAGCGGTTAAGGTGCTTGCCCCGACCAAGGTCTGACTGAGGTCGTGGGCTCGAGCCCCGAGGCATATGTGAAGCGCCTGAATAGAGATTAAGTTCTCTTGGGGTGCTATATAAATGAATGATATATTTATATATTCTGGAGCGGAGGTCAGGCACAGAGGTCAATAATCTTGAGTGATGCTGAGTTTAGTTTAGTGACCAAATAACCTTGCAGCTGCTGCCTTTCAAATGTGTATATGCTCTGGTTTGAGTCCATCAACGGTGTAGTTGATGAGGCGCACAAACTTCTGTGGCCAGCTGCTGCTTCAAGGCATGCCTATGCCTATCACATTGATAATAGTACCCAATGATTTTCTGCTGTTATCTCTCTACATTGGCTTTAATTGTCAACCACGGGATCAGTGATGCTAAATGTTGCATATTTACGAATAGTGAGGACCTAGGCACAGAGTGAGCTTCTTCTTAGCTTTTCTCCGAATCAAAGTAAGGGTTCAGATTGGTGACAAAGAGATGGCATAAAACGACCTGCCACCAGTATTGGAAGGGGCCATTGGCACAATTAAGTTATACTAATAATAATAATAACACGTTTGTATAGCACCCTCAGAGAACTTAGTCTCTTGCAATGGTTAGTGTCTCGTTTTAGTAGTATTATTTCCGGCATTTCCAGGCTAAGCATTTTCATGTGGACTATCCTTCGACCTGTCCAAATGCTGGTCTAACTACTGACCTTGGGTGTGGTATACGTCCTAAATAAAAGCAGTTTTTTTTATTTGGTAGTTCCTATTTTTCTTGCAATTGAATGCCATCCATTTGAGAAATCCCTAATGTGTCACTCGGCGATGCTGTGTGCAGTTTATGGACTTGCATATCTAGTGATTCCTCATAGCTGTCATCTTGCAGCTCCTTGTGATAACGGCATGCATGGTGTATGTTGTTTGTAGTTCGGATTGTCAGCACTTCCAGATGGACGTCCCATCATTTCCAATCGCTGATGAGCTTCGTGTCGACATCAGCAAGTACGAGGCAATGTGGCTTCTGTACGAAAGCTTCGACACTGGCCTTCAGCAGTTGGCTCACGAGGACTGGATCTCGTTCAGGTATATCTTTTAGCATCCATAGTTTTTCTAGAAGCATGACTCTGAATGTTGCTGAAGTACTTTGAAACATATTCGGTGAAACCTTGTGAGATCTCGTCTCTCGGGTCTCGAAGCAAATTACTCCATCTATAGGCTCCAGAATGCCAAATTGGTTGCGCTAATCTGTTTTTAGCCTTGCAATGATTGCTTTTTAAACTGAAATCTTCTATCCAACTTGTAGCTGCTGTACTGCACACACTGCAAGATAATTGCTCAGGCTCATAATTGGCCAGCGACCTTACAACCTCAGTTCTAGCAATGGGAATCATTGCGAACCAGCTAGTTTAATCTTCCCTATTCGAATGGTACTTCAGCTTATAAAATTCGGAGTTCAACAGGCATTTGCCTATTCAGCTCACTTTAGCTAGCAGCCTATTGTTGGGCTGATATTTGGTTACCGATTTACTGATCATGCATGTGATGCAGCATCGTGCAAGGTAGATGTACACCCTCTAAAGTGATTAAACTTCTCTCTAGGCATCTAAGGAGTTGCCAAAGAATTTGGAGTTAAGCGCGAGTCGGGATTTGTATTTGCTGTTGGTTCCATCATGCTGTACTTCAAGGTACCCGAATGAGTGCAGCTGCATGTTGACATGGACTTTATCCCCAGCTTAATTCAGCTATGCAGACTGCTTTTATATGCTCATTTGTGACCATCAATTAAGCAAGTCAGTGAGTATGGCATTTGGCCACTATGTTAAGTGGCAAGATTGTCGACAGTTATTGTTCAACAGCCTTTTGGGGGCGCTTCAGAATCTTGCTTTACGTGTCAGATGCACCTGATAGTTCTAGTGAATGAGCTTTGTGCCCTGCTATGCATAAAAGAGAGAATCAGAATCTGACAGCTCGTTACCCCAAAGTCTAAGAACTTTTAAAATTCAGCAGTTCCCCTCATTCCGTGTTTGCTCTTGCAAATAAACCTAGCGGCTCTTCCTAGCAACGATTTTACTCGACTCTCTCGACTATAATATCAGGTACTAAAGCAATAGTAAGTAATACGTAGACGTGGCGACAGAATTTCAGGTTGCCTGAGGTGCAATAGCTCAGCAGTCATCAATGAAAATGGCAGACAATTGTTGCCATTGCCACGCTGGCTGCAGCAGCGGCAAGTGGCAGCTGCAGCTAGCTGACCTGTGTCACCACTTGCTACACTTACCACGACTATATTTCGGAGTGTAGAGATGTTTCACGTCTTAATAATAATAATAATAATAATACATTTTATATAGTTTCCTCGGAGAACTCAGTCTCTTTCTAGGCACTTTACATTTGCTGCAAAGGAAGCATGACCTAATGGTTTGTGACAGCGTGCTCAATAAGCAACAAGAACATGGTTAGGGGTGACATGCACAGGGTTAGCATGCAAGTATGGTTAGTGGCAGCATGCACAGTGTCTGTATGTGTAAGCTTCACCGTATACATCAGCCGGTCTAGAAACGACATCTGGAACAGGCGTGGCACATCCTACAGTTTGTCCAATTCACATAGCAGAAAAAGGGATCTTCGTAGCCTGCGAGTGGTTTAATGATGCATGCAAATCTAGTTGCATTGTGCTGATCCATGTCTGTGTTTTTGCAATTTCTCTCAGGAGCCGCAGCTATCTCTTCGAGGAGTTCTTGACCAACTGGTATGAAAAGCTACGGGCAGAGGCTCCGACCACTATGACGGTGTGGCTGCAAAGGGAGATAGAGAAGTTCAAGGTAAAAGAGCCAGATGAAACCGTTTTGACGATCTTGTGTGCCAGCTTTGTACGTCTGCAATGCTAGTCAGTCCCGTTCTGTTGTTCGGCAGGTTGCCGGGCCTCTAGGGCTGTAATTTATGTAACATCTTGTCACCGATATTGTACCTAGTGACTTGCATGTTTCTTGCCAATGCAAATGTTTATGGTTGTCTCTCGAGGGACCGGCTTCTGTGTAGGGACACTTTTTATGTGAATCAGGCACACGAGTTTAAATGCAACTTCTTAGAGGACTTGGTACAGATTTTTTTTGCAATGTGAAATAACAATGCTTTACTCCATACAATGCACGTGTGGCCAAGCCACAGTCACTAGCTTCAGTGCTGATTGTTGATTTGACCATCTCTGTAGCCTGCAGTCAGCTTATCTATTACTAGCAAGGCGAACGATGCTGAGGGAAGCCGCCAAGCAAGCGGCGAGTGCTGTCTAGTCTGGTCTGGTTTTCTCCCCATGTGATTTGCATCCCAATTTTGCTTTAAGACCTATCAGGAACTGAACTTTTTCTTCAGTGCATTTCCACTTTTACGCTGTTCTCGAGTATCGCATTTCATTCGGAATGCTATCTTTTCAATTTCCTACTGTATGATTTTCCCGATGATTGGCTTAGTTAGTTAGTTGCATTCAATTTTTGCTGTTCAAACATAGCATATTAAGCTGCGGCACGGCAAGAATCCTGGGCTCATTACAATGATACAATTTTTAATAATAATCTTAGTGATAAATAATTTACGTTGCACTCTAGGTGAATTAAGTCTCTTCGTCAACATTTTGCTTGTGATGGAAAGGCACTTTACATACCCTGGAAAAGAAGCATGTCTATTGGTTAGTGATAACATGCACAAAATCAGCCCAAACCGCTACACCCAGGAGATAACATGCACAAAATCAGCCCAAACCGCTACACCCAGGAGAATTCACACTACCGGATGTGAGCATTTGCATTGTTACTGGCACCTATGTGGCCATCTGTGGCTATCCTTTAGTTTAAGTGCATATGAAACTCTCTTAAAAAGCAGCTCATCGTTGAGGCAAATCCGGCTGTTGCCATAAAGTGTGCACTGAGTCACTTGTCTACTTCGTGCGATTGCTGGTACACCATGTGAAATAGCTAATTGCCGGGCATCTGTGTTATCTACCAATTCATTGCCACCAAGCGTCATAGTTGCATGGACCGGGCACGTATCGATTCTCCACCTGCAAGACTATTACCTTGTACTTACAAGGCAATGCCAAGCCATGCAACGTCCTGTTTGCAGGATTTCTGAGCACGCTTTGACCTAGCATTTTTTCTCTCGATTCTGTATGTTAAAACCTATTTGGTTCACTCCCCATTGCTGATAAATTGTTGCTGCATTCTCGAGTGACGTGCCGCATAAAACTACAGGGATGGCTTGCTAATTAAACAGGCTCATTTAAATAGAGGCAGAAGAGCCTATAGGGCTATAACTGCACATGCAGCAAACATTAAAGGATTGGTTGCTCCAGGACTCGAACCCACGATCTGGGTCGTGAAGTTCGAGCACCTTACCCTTGGGCTCAGCACCACGCAGGCAATTACTACTGTCTGTGCCTGCTGCAATCCCTGCTGCCAATGCTGCATCATCGAATCCATCGTTGCTTCTCCGTCGCTTGCAGAGCGTACTGCCACTGCTGAAGTGGGTACGTGGTGAGCCGCTGTCTCAGGACCACTGGCTCGATCTCTTCCGCTTGCTCGGCATGCCCCGCGGAATGACCCTGGAGAAGCTCACGTTCGGTCAGATTCTGGACGTGTCCAATGCCATCGTCGCTAATGCCGCAGCGCTCAAGGTGTGTAATTGACTGCTTCCTGCCGCCGCCGCCGTACTTCGCCTGCTGCGTGCGTGCATGCCGTGTCCCGCCTGGCTCTGCCTTCCTGCCCCTGTCGGGCCGCTCGCTCGTTGCCCGGCTCGTTTGGCCACCATAGCCACTCTTGTTTCTGTGAGCAGGAGTTGAATCAGAGAGCACAGGGTGAGGTGACGATACGTGAGGCGCTTCGGGAGCTGGAATTGTGGGGTGCCGGCGCCACATTCTCGCTCACAGAGTACGAGGACAGCTCCAAGGCGAAGCTCACCCTCATCAAAGACTGGAAGGAACTGGTCAACCAGGTGAGACCCGACGGGCGGCGACGGTTGCTATGGTTTCGAGCTGCCTGCTTGCTGAGCATCCTTTCCCTACCCTGCTCGCCGAGGGCTGAATCGCGACTTTCTCTCGCTCTGAAAACTTCGAGCCTCGTTTAACGAAGCCTGGCGGCATCAGAGAGTGGGGCGTCCACCTGCGTCGCGGCAGCTATTTACGAGAGTGTTCGCGCAAGCAAGAATAGAACCGAGCCGCCAGATTGTTTCTCGATTGCGATCATATGCTCCTTCGGCCGCACTCGGCTGCACAACCGACGAAATTTTAGTTTTGGCGGAGATCGAACATGACTTGAGCCTTGCTTCGGTTTGTGGGATCGGACCAAGCATGAGCTTTTAAAGGGAGCAAGCGAATTGAATGAGCGCTCTGCAGCTGAGCAAGTGCTTGCACTCTGCGGCCCAGGTCGCACGCTCGAGTCTCGTGGCAGCGGGCATTACTGTTTTGCCAGCTGCAAATGGGCTGACAGCCAGCTGCCGATGCTCATCTTTCGCAGTATAAATGACCCTGCTGAATCGGCCGATTTTTGCTTTGCTGCTCAGATTGTTTCGCGGCTCATTTGCTGCCGCCTCCGCAAAACGCACGGCGCACCATCGAGGCAAGCATCCGGCACGGCCAGCTCTCTGCCGTAGGTCGGCGACAATCAACGACTCCTGCAATCGCTCAAAGACTCGCCGTACTACAAGAGCTTCGAGGACAAGGCCTCGCTGTGGGAGCGCCGGCTCGCCGATCTTGACGACTGCTTGGTTAACCTCAACCAGATCCAGCGAAAATGGGTCTACCTTGAGCCCATCTTCGGTCGTGGCGCACTGCCGAAAGAGCAGGGCCGCTTCAAGCGCGTCGATGACGACTATCGAGCGATCATGAAGGACGTGTCGCGCGACAACCGCGTGCTCACCTTGGCCAACAAGGTCGGCCTGCGAGCCGCCTTGGTCACCATGCTCGACCAGCTGCAGCGCTGCCAGAAGTCGCTGAACGAGTTCCTCGAGGTAAGTCGTCGACTTCGGCCGGCACGGCTGCCTACTATCTAAATTGAGCACGGTATAGCAGAAACCGAGCTTTTTTGCAGCTGTTGCAGTGGCACCGACAAGGCGGTGTGTCTGCCGACGATGGTCGGTCACTGTCCTTTGGCTCAACATCTCGATACTCCATCCATCCTTCTTGATGATTTTCCACCGATAGGCTGTGATGTGTATGAGCTCGTGCTCTTTGCAATCTGGCTCCTTTGCTGTGACCTGAGAGAAAACCAGGCGCCGGACCTCGGCTTAGAACTCGGCTGGGAAAACTATACTAACAGAAGATAGGTCAGCTATTTCGCTGGGCGATCACGTGTTGGGCACTGCTGGCTTGTGCTTTGTTGAGTCCAGCCAGGCAGCACAAGCCCAAGACCGATCAATATGCTAACCAACTTGGTTGTGGAAATATGGAAACTGCCGCATTGCCCATAACCCGAAGCAAGGCTTTGCACACTGCATTCGGGTGAATGGCGTATTGCTATGCCGTTGTGTCAGACGTGATTGATTAAGGGGAGCAAAGTCGGTTCTTAAAGAATGGCATGGTATGTAAAAAAAAACTACTTATGCTTGCTTAAGATGTGCTGACTTCGTGCAAAGTTACGACTCACGAAGCACTTCAATTAATTGTTCTTAGGGGTATACCTGAAGACTGCTGCAAAACGTCCGTGCATCTGTGCTATGAATTCGATTTGTATGTGCATGCAGACTCGAGGAATGATAAGATACGTTTGAACTGCGATGGTGTCCTGATTGCAGGAAAAGAGGTCTCTGTTTCCAAGATTTTACTTCATCGGTGATGATGACTTGCTCGAGATACTCGGACAGTCGACTAATCCATCCGTGATTCAAACTCACCTCAAAAAGCTGTTCGCTGGCATACACAGCGTTGCTTTTGATGGCAACTGCCAGCACATCGTGGCTATGAACTCACTAGAAGGGGAAGTCGTGCCTCTGAAGAACAAAGTCAAGATCACAACCGACGTCGAGGCACGCACGAAAGCTGTGCACTTTTACCCTGCCGTGCAGAAGTTCTGACATCGAGTGGCTGCTTTTGCCCCCTGCCCCCCTGCTGGGGTTTCTTTCGCTCCATAGGCTACTCTTTGGCACTCTCGTTACCGGTCCCCTTCACGCGATAGGGCTTCGAGTGCCGGTCGTTACCCGGGGCCGCCTATGGTGCCGTGGCATGGTCGATAGCTTTTGCCACAGCACCTTGCTTCGTCCAGGTGTGGCTGGGCTTCTTAGCCGAAGAAATGAAAGCAACGCTGCAGTCACTGTTGCGGGAGTGCCTGCGCGATCACAAAAACGAGAAGCAAGGCAGCGTCGATCCCACCAAGTATCCCTCACAGGTAGAGCAGCGCGGCCGAGCATGGCTATCGCAGCACGAACTGCCTTTGCCCGCCATACGATGACTGGCGCTAGGAGGCTGGTTCATGTTGAGCCGCTGCTTCGTGTGTCCGGCTCCGTCCAGCCCCCCAGCGGTTGCGGTTCTGCTTTCGCACGGCCACCACCACGGCTTCTTAGCTTTGAGGCCGAGAGTTCTGCCAAAAAGCCAGAAACAAAGCTTGCCTTTCTTCGGCAGCCATCTTTCCTATTCAAGTGTCAGCCGCTGGCCGGCATCTGCAGGATCCTAGTGCAGTACCGACGTGCTTGGCAGCAAGAGCCTGCTCGCGGTTTTGTTCGCAGATACTCTGCCTGGCGGAGCAGATCCAGTTCACGGAGCGCTGCGAGGACGCTATGCGCAGCAACAACCTGCAGGAGCTCTGCATCGAAATGGAAAACCAGCTGGAGGCGTACACGAGCGCCGACATCGGCGGCGGCGCCGACGACGCCGGTGGCTTGCCGGGCGGGGTCAGCGTGCTCGAGCTGAAGCTGAAGGCACTCATACTCGACACGATCCACGCCATCGACGTCGTGCGGCAGCTCATCGAGGCGCGCACGACCAGCCTCGGCGACTGGCTATGGCAGAAGCAGCTGAGGTGACCGGAAGGGCTTCCTGCTGCTGTTGCTAGCTCACCCCTCTCTCGAGGCCCTTTGCTGGCGCGCAAAGTCGTGTCGAGGGTGGCACGTGTTTGAGAAGCGCGGTCTTCTGGTCTGCAGTGGTGGGCAGCAGTCAGGTTTTCGATCGTCCCTCTGCTTTTTATCGTCGGATAGGAGGAGAGGATAAAAAGGAGACCCAGGAAAAAAAAAGGAGATCCGAGATAGGAGAGGAGGAGGAGGAGGAGAAGGAGGAGGAAGCGAGAGCGTACAGCGAGATTACGATCGGTTCTCCTGCCGATGTTGGCCGGAAATTTGTGTTATTATGGGAGGCAAGAAACTCAGACCAAGCGTTTTGCTCTGCTGTTGTACAGACTGCTCGTTTCGAGTCTGCCGTAGCTGCAGGATTTGTGTGCAGCAGTAAACGGCAGCAACGTTACGGCCGATAATCTCTTTATGTTTGGCTTCATTACTGTTGATGCTCTCTATATACCAATGTAATATGGCCCCAACCCAACCGATGTTAATGAAGGGGTGCCACTATGAGTAGGTGGAACGGAAGGAATGCTGACCGGAACAGATGTGTCTTAAGCTGAGTAGGCAAGACTTGAGGGCAAACAAGGCTCTTCCTACTCGTGTGACCCCTGTGACAAGCAGCCGTGCATTAAAAAACCTGCTGTTCACTTTAGCTTATTCGTTCATATATTTTACAATGAGTAGTTTAACGCATGTGTTCGCTCACAAGATGTGCAACGGGTAACAGTGATTCTGCCCTTCTGAGCAAAAAGCAACATAATGCGCAATAGACACATATACTTTCTTGGTACTGCATCTGGTATTTTCCAGCACAAACTTTGGCATTCCAAATCTAAATGCAACCTGTTCAAAAGCGATCTGTTGGCATAATTGTTGACAAGGTATATACAGGTGTATGCACTATTACAGATTATGCATCAAATCCAGCAAATATGGGTCGGTTTTTAAGAACTTGTACATGTTTAGACAATATGCATACAGACGAATGTTCTACTACTGTGGGTCATAGCAGAATGCCTAACCACCAGAAAGCTCTCTGTCATTTGCCCTTTAAAAACTTCGGGATTGATTGATGTAAACAAAAGTTTAACGTAGTTGATTTGTGCATGTGTAGGCATTTAGAACCTACCGACGAGACGATGCTTCCATAACTGCTTGCAAAAGTTTGAAATAAAAACAGTTGTATGCTGATGTTTAGGTATTTATGATGTTTAGGTTCTAGTATGTTCGATTCTGTGGCTCCACAGGGTTGTGAAGGGACAGACAGACAGAGACATAGTTACAAAGAGACAAATACAGACAAAGAATGTTATAGAGAGAGACAGAGAGACAGAGAGACAGAGAGAGACAGAGAGACCCACCGAACTAAAAAGGGTTGATGCACAATGAGCCGTGATGGCACACCAGGTAAGGCGGTTGCTTTCACGACCTCGGTCCCGAGGTCGTGGGTTCGATTCCTGCGGTGGGCGATTCCTTATCGCCACGGCAAGCGGTGGTGATAGCCGTAAAGGCTCTTCTGTCGCTATACAAAAAGAGGCTGTTTAATCAGCTAGGATTTTTTTTTCAGCCAAGCTCAATATAAATTTTTTAATGTATCCGGTTACTTGCTTGCACGTGACCTTTCCTTTATGTTCGTATCTCTTGCTCTCTTTTTTGCTCTCTCTCTCTCTCTCTCTCTCTCTCTCTCTCTCTCTCTCTCTCTCTCTCTCTCTCTCTCTCTCTCTGTCTCTATTTACTTATGTAAACTCGCCTTTCTCTTTCTTTCGTCTCTCTCTTTTGCCTCTGTCCGTCTATCTGTCTGTCTCTCTCACTCACTCACACTCACTCACACTCTCTCTCTCTCTCTCTCTTTCTGGTTTCTATCTCTCCACTACTCATTGTTTGTTATCTCTCCACCACTCTATGTCTGCTATCTTTCCAAATCCAAGTCTTTACTCATCGCTATACTGCAGATAATTCAGGATAGCACACGTCCGTGCGGTCACTCTGTGGTGTGTATTGACGTTGAGCGCCGCTGGCTCTGTGCAGGTTCTACTTGCGCAAGGATGGCCTGGCATATATGCAGATGGTGGACTCTGAGTTTAGTTACACGTACGAGTACCAAGGCAATGCGTCCAAGCTGGTGCACACGCCTCTGACGGACAAGTGCTACCTGACGCTGACTCAGGGCATGCACATGGGCTTTGGCGGCAATCCATACGGTCCGGCCGGAACAGGGAAGACCGAGTCGGTGAAAGCACTTGGCGGGCTCTTTGGCAGGCAGGTGCTTGTCTTCAACTGCGACGAGGTACGCTGACGACTGTGCACCTCCCGAGGCACCAAGGCGCCACGTGCGCTTTGCTCGTTGGTTCACGTTAATCCCGGTCGTTGGTTCAAGCCCACGGACACGCCTCTACTCGTTGGTTCACGTTAATTAACCAGCATAGTGCACGAACAGGCGTGGTGGCTTTAGAGACGCCCTATGTGTTAGATTTGACAAACAGAAAAAATTGCTCATGCACTGTGCTACGCACTTGAAAACTATGTTTTGGTCAGCAGCAGTTCCATTGCAATTGCCCACCTTTCAGAAACAGACTGCTCGTCTGTTTCTTATGCAACTACATCTACTGTCCTGCTGCCGACTGTGTGCCTTTTTGTGCCTTCATCTTTTCCAGCCGTCTTGAGTTGCATTTGCATGCTATTCACTGCCTCAAGTGCCCTCCTGACTCAGCTGAAGTGCTTCTCACTTTGCCTGTTTTGCTCGAAGTGAAGTCTGTTGGCTTTCACCTGCGTACCGTAAGCCGGTTATGCTTTGAGTGTGCTATACAATACTCTCCTTCGTAACATCTGCTTAGTCTTTTTGGCTTTGTGGAGTTACAGATGGAACTAGATTACATGGAATTACATTACATTGGCTGAAGCAGTTAGCCGATATCGAGGTTCTTCTAGCAATTGCCACAGAGAGACTTGGCTTGTCCACTTTACACAATTTGCCACTCTGCACACCGTTGCTGTTGGTTTTGTTAACTTTTTGTTTAGTCCGGTCCTGCTGTAGGATGCTTAGCTGATTGCATTTGCTGCTCTATTAAAAACGTCAATAGGGTATAGACGTGAAGTCCATGGGACGTATCTTCATCGGCCTTGTCATGTGCGGTGCCTGGGGTTGCTTCGACGAATTCAACCGCCTCGAAGAGGCAGTACTGTCTGCCGTCTCCATGCAGATTCAAGTAATTCAGGATGCCATAAAGAGGCGCGCCCCCACAGCCGAACTTCTTGGACGAACGGTAAGTCTCTCTCTCTCTCTCTCTCTCTCTCTCTCTCTCTCTCTCTCTCTCTCTCTCTCTCTCTCTCTCTCTCTCTCTCTTGTACATGCTCTCTTTCTCTGGAGATAATCTGGCCCAAGGATTGACTCCATGTCAGTCGGCTGGAGTCAGTATTACTCCAATCACCAATCTTTTGCTTCTGCCAGTTCTTCTATCACTGTGAAATTGATGTCTCTGTACTGCAGTGCTTATTTAGTTTTAGCTTGTCTAATAACTTTGCTTTGTAAATAAGGAATCTCTGATAACTCAGCGGAGTTTTGCCACTGCTGGTCTTTGTCGACCGAGTTGAATGAGTTCTCTGCCGTCGACCTAAAGTTTAGTTGCCATCGACCCAAATTTTAGTGCCTGATGGCAGAGAAGCAAATACTCGGTCACACCTCAAGATTTAGACTTGAGCTCTTCATAGCACAAAAAGCTGATTTCATGTCAGATCGGTGTAATATACAACCATTGCAGTGCTGATGTTCTTACTGCTTACCTGATATCTGATTGCTTCGATGCTCTATGAGTAGAGTGGATATTGCAGATAGCACGCTGTTTATTTTTGCTATTTTGCGTAGTCGATGATGTAGATGCATATTTTCTATCCTGCCATTGGTCCTAACGACACTAGCAATCACAAAACTTGCCTAAGAGACTTATTACCACTTATTCTTTTGTGAGTATCTCCACGTGGAATCGCTGTAGGTTAACATCGATCCCAATTCGGGCATATTCATCACCATGAATCCAGCTGGGAAAGGCTATGGTGGTCGGCAGAAGCTGCCTGACAACTTGAAGCAGCTTTTCAGGCCTGTGGCCATGTCAAAGCCGGACAATGACCTCATCGCCGAGGTGATCCTGTTCTCCGAGGGTTACAAGGACGCTAGGCAGCTGGGTCGGAAGCTGGTGGCCATCTTCAACTTGTCGAAGTATGTCGTGTGGTTTGCCGGCACTCCTGTAATGCTTGCGTGGTTTTGCAACGTGTGCGTGTGCATGTGCATGTGCGTGCGCGCGCACATGTGTGTAAGAGTGCATGTTTGTGTGCGTGTATGCGCACTCACGATGTGTACATGTATGCACGTTCGCTGCTCTCTCACAGCCCACCGACTTCGTACTACGCAAAACATCCGTCCAGTGCCATCCAGCCTGCTTGATCGGTGGCCTTTAACCGATTTAAGTAATGAATGCTGGATTGAAGATAGCTACTTATGCCTGTTGCAATTGAAACAGTGAGCTTTTCCGTCTGTGGCAAAGGCACAAACAAGGTCTATCCGTCTGAAATACTTCTTAATAGGGCTTCATGTGCTCCTCAGACTCATTCATTTAGCAATGACTTTCACCAACCCTAAATTATTTGGAGTGCATGCCTTAAGTTTGCGCGATCCCAGCGCCTGGAAATCACTCCCGACTGACGTTTCAACATCACCTGACGAAACTTAAACGGAAGCTGAAAATGCACCCGTTCCTCACAGCATTTGCTGAGTCCCTCTGAATTGTCTTTTGTGTACTTATGCATGCTGACACTTTGCACTTTGCAGGCTCTCACTTAACCTATCAACTTGTTTATTTTCCAGCTTATGTGATTTACATACAATTTCCTTATTCTCCTGGACCACTTTACAATGTTTTCTTTTTAGTATAATTTGCCCCAGCAATAGTTAGCACACGACTGATCCCTCATCGCTCATTTGCTGCATGCTCATACAAGCCTTCTATTGAACGGGCTGTGATTAGCGATCAAGAAGTACTCTATATGGATTGTGATGCGGTACACGTGCCCAGCAAATTTTCTCAAATTTTCTAAAACTTAACGATGATAAAACTAACGTACTAGTTATGGGCAAACCCAGTGTGATTCAGAAAGTGGAAAGGCTGACTCTCAAAATTGGCTCTGCCAGCATATCTCCAGTTGAATCAGCTCGAAATCTAGGTGTCATATTCCAAAGCGACCTCTCGTTAGACGACCACATCAGCTCCACAGTCAAATCTGCCTATTTTCAGCTTCATAACATTGCTAAAATTCGGGCTTGTTTAGATAAAGATACCACGTCCAAGTTAGTTCATGCATTCGTGACATCCCGTCTCGACTTCTGCAACTCACTGCTTACTGGCCTACCAGCATGTGCGATCAGGCGATTGCAGCTTGTGCAAAACTCTGCAGCTAGGCTTGTCTGTCGTGAGCTTCGCAGTTGCCACATTACTCCACTTCTCGCCGACCTGCACTGGCTACCAGTGAGGCAACGGATTGACTTCAAGGTTTTGTCGCTCACTTTTAGGTCTCTTCATTCTATGGCTCCAGCCTATCTTTCAGATACACTCCCCAATTAGGCCAAGCATCGTACCACCCGCTTTTCGGAATCCTACAGTCTGGAAATACCTCGTACAAACCTTAAATCCTTTGGAGACCGTGCATTTAGCTCGTATGCTCCCAAAGCCTGGAACTCCCTCCCGACCTGCGTCAGAACATCCCCTGACCTGACCACATTTAAAAGAAACTTAAAAACACACCTATTTAGGACAGCATTTAGTGGGTCCCTGTGATTCGTCCTTTACGTGCTTATGCGTGCTGACACTGTGCATGCTGCCACTAACCACATTTGCATGCTGACCCTGTGCATGTCACCCCTAACCATGTTATTCATTTTGTTTGTTTTTCAAGCATGATCTTACTCACCATTCAATTGCATTTCCCTTTGCAGCAAATGTAAAGCGCCTAGAAAGAGATTAAGTTCTCTGAGGGCGCTTTATCAAGTGCATTATTATTACTATTATTATTTCAAAGCAGAGTATTTATACTGAAACCAGCTCGTAAATGCCAGCAGACTTCTATCGTGTGGCATTTCTCAATACCAGCACCTAGTTAAGGTCAAAATGCCCAGATGTGATTCGGCTTAATTCCTCGAAATGAAATTTTAGACTCTAGTTTTGATTTGGTCACCTTATTTCACTTGAGGTTGGCTTTGTTAAATTAACGACTCTATTTGAGGGCACGCATTGCCTTACCCTGGGAACTCTCGGAAAACATATGTGTGCTCTAAGTAATTAATTTAGGTTGTTGCTCGGACAGTTGCAATTTGCCATCAAAGTCAATAATCGGCTGCATATGAGCAATAGCTTGAGCATTTCTGTGGTTAATTGAGTGGCAACAAGATTTCCCCATAATTATGGGTATGCTGCCAGCATTTTGACTCGTCTTGGTTTTGGAACATCTTTCCCTAAATGACCACAATGCTCTACTGGGTACCCAAACTCTTTGCAAAATCCTAGCTGAAGCAACATGCGGTGTTGGCTGCCGTCTGCAGATGGCCTTGATGCATGGCAGTGCTGTAACCACCGTGTGTATTTTCGGATTGCTTCTGCCGTCGTCAAAGAACTACATAATTTCTCGATCTGAATTGTCTTCACCTGCTTTGCAGGGAGCTGCTAACTCCACAGCAGCATTACGATTGGGGCCTTCGACCTCTCAAGACCGTCCTTCGCGGCTGTGGTAATCTTCTACAAGCTGCTCGCAGGAACTTGGCGTCCGGAGGTAGGCTGCTGCTGCTGCTGCTGCCACCCCCAGAACGTCGAGGAAGCCGAGCTTGTGCAGCTGCAGACAGCAGCCTGGTTTTCTTGCTTAGCCGAGGCGGTGCAAGCTGTTGCTTGCCCTCGGCTTAGCGCTCGCCACTAGCTGCATGGCAGTGGCGAGTGCTAAGCCACTCACTTAAGAACCATGCCTGGGGGCACAATTCCCCGCCGGCGGTGGAGGGGCCGTAATGTTAACGGACAATGCTTACATCGTCATCTCTTGACGTTCGCAGACGATTGGAAGGTAAAGCAAACGAAGAAGAACAAAAAGAAAATTCGAGCCAATGCCAATAACATTGCTCTGCCCGTCGTGGGAGCTACCTCGAACCAAAGCGAGCCTGACACCACCTTTGGTGTTTATGCCGTGTTCGGTGAAAGTATGCTGATCTGCTTCGTCTGCTCGCTGCCGGTTAATTGACTAAAGCGTATTTCGGTCACGTTTCCTGTTTTGGAGATTGTTTCGGAGATTCGTTTGTTGTTCTTTCCTTTTGCATACATAACGTACCATCTGTATCTTCTCATAGTCTGTAAATTCCATTAACTCTGACTCAAGTTCCGTCCTTGTTCTCATTCATATATTTATCTGAAAGTTGTCCTAGTTACTTCTTTATTTGCTAATGCTTACATTGTTGAGCTTTTACTTGTTATCCCGTGTCCAATTGCTGTGCTTTTTTCTATCAGCTAGCTTTCTGTCTGCTTGGTGCCTTCTGCTCGTGAATTTCAGTTCCATCTTGATACTTTCTTTGAACCTGATTCATCCTTTCTATATATTTCTCTATGTTTATCCCTGTCTGTCTGTCTCTGTCTGTCTGCCTGTCTCTCTCTTTTCATCTCTCTCTCACTCTGTCTCTGTCTCTCTTCATGTCCTTCTCTCTCCCCCTCTCTCCCTCTCTGTCCCTCACTCCTTCTCTCCCTCCCTCTCTCTCCCTCACTCTCCCTCCCTCCCCCTCTCTCTCTCTCTCTCTCTCTCTCTCTCTCTCTCTCTAACTCTCTCTCTCTCTCTCTCACTTGCTCTCTTTCTCCCACTCGCTCTCCCTTTCTCTCCCCCTCTTCGTTTCTCTGTGTGTGTCTGGCTGGTTCTCTTTAATTAATGTATCTTCATTTGTAACCCCACAAAGCCACAAGGACTAGGTGGGTATTATGCTGGAGAGTTTTCTTTAATCCGTCCAAAAATTGAAAACTGTGCCTTTCGGTGTGAACACGGCAGCCAACGGACTTCATCTCATGCAACGAAGAGAAAGTGAAAAGCATAGCTCAAAGCTCAAAGGTCAGTTGAGGAAGTGAGTAGCTCAGGTAAGTAGTAGCTCAGGACGGACGGATGGAAAGAATATGCCACAGTTGGCAGCAGGGGAATACATGTTGTTGCATAAGAATTGTAGATGTGGGTTCCGTTATCTAGGACTTGCTGAGCACATGCTTCTGTCACATGTTTCTGGTCTTTAAGCAGAGTAATGGAACAGCTAATTTATTGTCCATAGAGGACCTGAGGACGGGAGTAGGCTGAAACTGTTGCGGAAGCTCAGCTAGGCATGTAGAGGAGCCTAGTTACAGCAGGACTTCCACCAATCACGTTTTAGTAAAGTAAAAGTAAAAAAGACAGCTAATATAAGAGCCTCATGTATGTTGCAGCAGCAGCTGAGCCTTTGCAGTTTTCGTCAGCAGGTCTTAGATAATGGGTTCGGTTGCTGTAGTAGGCAATAGAGAACGGCTTGCTGCAGTGGTTGAACTCAACCTGTGTCGTGAAGTGCCCTGAGAGCCAGCAGCTCCGGCGAGCTCTGCTCCTTACTCTCTCTATCTCTCTCTCTCTCTCTCTCTCTCTCTCTCTCTCTCTCTCTCACACAGACGCTTTCTTCACTCGGGGCACCATCAATATTGAGTCTCAAACATGTGCTTCAGCCATGCTTACCAGTTTCGACAGCTCGTGCCTTCACCTGCACGATACCTATGCGGTCGTGCACTTGACGACCTCGCGGCACATTACCCTTGAAAGCAGGGGGATAATTACAAAGATTCTCTCGCCACTTATTAAATAAGGCTGCTGCTGAATCAGCTTCCCTTTTTTCTTCTCGGTGCAATCGCTGTCGAGTCTCGGCATGCCGCCGTTCTGCAGAGATTGCACTCTGGAATTCTTGCAGCTCGAATCGACGCCAGCATGGAGGCGCAGCTGGTCGTGCAGGCGCTGCGCATCAATACGCTGTCGAAGCTGACGTTTGCCGACTGTGTTCGATTCGACGCTCTGCTCAGAGACGTATTCCCCGGCGTCAATTTCAAGGATATCGAGTATGAAAACCTTGCGCAAGCCTATCGGCTAGTGTGTAAAGAGAAGAACCTCGTCGTCAACGAGAATCAGGTGACACTTTGTCATCGTGATGCACCTCTGGCCTTGAGTGCCTCTTTTAGTGTGTGCTGCCGAATCGTACTCAGAGCGAGCGAATTTAAAGACGAGCTATGGGCTTATGCAAATGCTGCTCCTGCACCACTTGTGGCCATATGCCTCGTCGCGCCCTGACAGCCAGTGACACCTTCTGTCGTCGCACCTTGACCATCTCCAGGTGCGCAAAGCGCTCGAGCTCTACGAACAGCTTCGGCAGCGCATGGGCGTGGTCGTCGTCGGTCCGAGCGGTTCCGGTAAGTCGACCCTCTGGTCGACCTTGCGTCTAGCCATGGAAAAGAGTGGGCACACGGTGAAACACTACACGATGAACCCCAAGGCCATGCCGAGGACACAGGTGAGTCTCACACCTCGCCGAGTCATGCCAGACCGGTACAGCGAGTGTTGATTGCCGCCTGTGAGTACTCGGCTGTGCCACTGCTGACGTTCAGTGGCCAGACTCTCTACTCACAGTGTCTGTCTGGAAATCTGTCATTCTGCCTTTCTCTCTCTCTCTCTCTCTCTCTCTCTCTCTCTCTCTCTCTCTCTCTCTCTCTCTTGCTCTCTTTTGCTCTCTCATCTCTCACTCTCTTTGTCCCTGTCTCTATATCACTCTCTGTCTGTCTGTTTTTCTATATGTCTGTCTGTCTGACTGTCTGTTTCTATCTTGGGTGCACGAGCATTGCAGCCTTAGCTACAGCCACCTGTACTGTGTGCCAGTGCAGCAACCTCTGGTCGTTGAGCTGATGACCGCTTACCTTCTCGGCAAGCAATAGCATATAGCAGGCCCGACTTGGCCGCATGGGTTCTGCTATTTCGGGTCTTTGCCTTTTTCGTTGCTTCGTAGCTTCTCGGACACATCGACATAGACACGCGAGAGTGGACTGACGGCGTGCTAACGAACAGCGCGCGCATGGTCGTCAAGGAGCCTCAGAGTGAGCAAAAGAGCACTAGGCAGCTGAGCAGCCCGCGCTCGTCGGCTGCCCGATGGGCTGCTCAGAACGAGTCCTGTTTTCCTCTTTCTCGCCAGAACACGAGATGACGATTGCGCGCTGTGACCGGTGCCTCTTCGTGTCTTTTAAGATGTTCAGTCGTGGATCGTCTGCGATGGCGATATCGACCCCGAGTGGGTCGAGTCCTTGAACTCCGTGCTAGACGACAATCGGCTTCTGACCATGCCGTCCGGAGAGCGGATTCAGTTTGGTCCCAACGTCAACTTCCTCTTTGAGACGCACGACCTGAGCTGCGCTTCTCCGGCCACAATCTCGCGAATGGGTATGATCTTTCTGAGGTAATTGCAGTCACTGGGGACATTGGCAAAAAAGCGAGTTGCCGTTTTTGCAGTTCGTGAACTGGGTTTGAAGCGATGTCTGATGCACATTGTGACCGCCGTTTCTGCTTTATCCTGATGGAAGTCACGGCTTCGGATTGACGAGGAGATAGCTATCGTTTGCTCTGTCGCTAGGATGTATGTTGCCATCCTGAACTGCATGCAGGAATGTAAGAGTTAGCAACTGCCGTGATGTTTCTTCTTTTGCACCTAACAAAAGGCAAGAAGGTGCCCTAGATATGCCATGCTGGTTTAAGTCATGAAGTGCAGTCCTCTGCTGTTACTGCAGCCATGTCGGCATGACGTTTTTGCTCAGCTTGATTGGAGCGGCATTTGCACTGCGGCAGGATTCGCCGAGCTGATGGAAAACCGTCATGTGTAGTAAGTCCTACATCGTAAATGAGGCCGGCTAATATTAGACATATGTGCCACTCTGGCTGGCAGAGTGACTATAAAAAAAATAACAGCTGATAATATCATAATAATATCAGCTGATTTAACAGCCTCTCTTGTAAAGCAACAGAAGAGCCTTTACGGCTATCACCACCGCTTGCAGGGGCGATAAAGAATCGCCCACCGCAGGATTCGAACCCACGACCTCGGGACCGTGGTCGTGAAAAGCAGCCACCTTACCAAGTGTGCCATCAAGGCTATACATTATGATATGGAATAGTCAGCCATGATCATGCTAGGTTTTTAATAAAGAAGGAGCCAGAAACGCCAGAAAACGAGGTTGATTGGCTGGGAAAGCAAGAATTTAGCTTGTTTTGGAAACAAGATAGCAAAGATGATGACGGAAGCTAAGAAAAAATTGAGTCACCGTGAGTCTGGGACGACTGCCAGAAATGTCAGCACACTTAGACGGACTCATCTTGTTTTAATTCTCTTCCCCGTGGGTGCGAGTTCCACTCGATCACCGCCTCCTGCCTCCTGCCGACGGCTGCCTTGCTTCCCTGCAGCTCCCTTGCAGTATTTGTTCAGACAAGGCAAAACTCGTAGGCCTAGCACATGACAGCACATAGTACATTTCAATTTACGTAGTGATGAAGACTCGGACATAAAAGCACTGATCCACACCTGGCTGAGCAAGCTGGACGAGGCCGAGAGGAAGAACATTGGTGGCTGGATAGAGGACTATTTCCACAAGGCTCTGGACTGGGTGCTGAAGCAGGTGAGAGCTGCTGCTGTTGCCTCGCACTGATCGCAGACACAAGTGCACGCACACGCATACACACAAACACGAAGCTTAGTCGCGTGGCCAGCGAGTCAGTATCGGCGTTGAGCTGCTGGCGAGCCAAAGCAATGAATGTTGCGCTATAGAATGACTTTGTGGTGGAGACAACGCTAGTGGGCGTCGTGCTGAATGGTTTGTCGCACCTCAGAGGCGCACGGTCGAAAACCGAGTTCTGCATCTGCCTCATTCGCGGGCTGGGCAGTAACCTGCCCGAGAAAGTGCGAGAGACTTTTGCCAAGGAGGTGAGAGCTTCTCACACACCCGCCATACGAGAGTGCTCGTTTGCTCTACCGCCTGGGCAGTGACAGGTGCACAGCGGTGACTGTCCGGGTGGCTGGCTGCTGCGATCTTTCACTGCCGCCGAGCAATGCCCTCTGGTGGCGTTGCAGGCGTTCGCCTGGCTAAACGAGGTGCCGCCCGACTCGAGGCGCCCGCTCGACGCCTACTACGACGCACGCTCCGGCTCGCTTGCCTCGTACGTCATGGACATGTCCGACACGCTGACCGCCGACAGCTTCCTGGGCAGCAGCTTGCCTGTAGTGTGCACGAGCTCGATACAGCGAGGCCTCGACTACTTCCGACCGTGGCTGAACGCCGACAACAAGCAGCCGTTCATACTCGTCGGTCCGGAAGGCTGCGGCAAAGAGTACGTCGTCGTCGTCTTCGTAGCCGAGCAGCCGCCGCAGTGGCGGCGGCTGCTCGGGACAGCGGCGCTCTCTATCGGCCGGCCTATTGGCTAGCTCGCTCTCACTGTTGGCACTGCCGTAGGCAGCCGTCGGGTTGGCTATTTGGGCGTCTAGGCTGCCTTCGTCAAACGATGCTGCCACGCATTTGTTGTCGCACGAGCAGCCCGTGGCTCTGGGGGGGATGGCAGCCACGGTTGCAGCTGCATAGGGTGTCTGACCACCTGCTGGCCACGCCGCTGCAGCAAATATGCGGCTTCCGCCGTTCATTGCAGGCTGCTGCTGAGGCACTGCTTCGAGCAGCTGCGCTCGGTGCAGATCGCCACGGTGCACTGCAGTGCGCAGACGAGCCCGACGCACGTGCTGCAGAAGCTGGCGCAGAGCTGTATGGTGATCAGCACGAACTCGGGCCGCGCGTATCGTCCCAAGGACTGCGAGCACCTCGTGCTCTACCTGAAGGACATCAACTTACCCAAGCCAGACAAGTGGGGCACCAGCATGCTCGTCGCCTTCCTCCAGCAGGTGAGAGCTGCTGCTGCTGCTGCGGCCGCCGAAGCGCTGTGCTTGGACCCAACGTCGTGTGGTGCTCAGCCTGCTCAGCTCAGCGGCTGGCGCAACCGATGGGGGCAGAGCCAGGAATTTGTTGCCGGAAGAGCCAAACTTGATGAGGGGTGGAGTAACCTTGACCTTTTGCAAGCCAGCCAATCGTGGCTAATGCCAAATGCCGGCCGGGATGTGCCATTCGACTTAAGATAAGGCTGTAGCCCTTCACTTGCCTGACACGATTTGGGAGGAGCCACCTGCTGAGCAGGAGTACGGACATTCCCCCCCCCCTGTAGGACATTCCCCCCTATACGGTTTAGGGTTTAGTGTTTAGGGTTTTAATGTATAGAGTTTGTAGGGTTTAAGGTTTAGAACTTAGGGTTTTTAGGATTTAGAGTTTAGGGTTTTATGGTTTAGAATTTAGGGTTTAGGGTATTTAGGCTTTAACGTTTAGGGTTTAGATTTTAGGGTTTATTGTTTAGGGTTTAGCTTTTAGGGTTTAAGGCGGGCTGCGCCTCCACCGCCTACATCCACCCTTGCTCATATTCCATGCTTTAATTAGTGCGTATTTGGGCATAATTAGATCTCTTGAGGTCGAGTTATACTCAGTAGACCTCTGAGGCTTAGCACTCATTTGCAGGAATGCTCGGCACGCCGAAGCTCGTGCCCGCTTTGACGGTTATGAACACGCGCCTGGTGGTGTCGAGGTGGGTCTAACTTCCACGATACCAAACTGTATAGCTTGCTGCTGCAACCGCTGCCGCTTGCTCCATTAGAAACCATTAGAATTATTAACCATCCTTCCAATCCATCCATTCCTCTAATTGTTCCTCTAATTGAGTTGATTTTATTTTAATAGAGCATGAACTTCATTTAATCATGTATATATATATATATCTGTATTTTTAGTTATACATTCATCAACATAGCGGGAAATGTCCTACCCCTGGAAGGAATGTCGGGGGGGGTGGGGAATGTCCTAGGGTCCAGGGGGGACGTCGGGGGGGGGGTAATGCCCTACAGCAGCTGGGCAGGCTGTGGCAGTTTCACTCTCTGAGAGCATGCTGTCCAAGCACATGAAAACTAGGCTGCGGTGTCATGGTAGAGGCTGGTCGACCAGCTTGACATTGCTCGGATTCGCTCAGCAAGTTGTTGCTCGGCCTGCAGACGTGCCCTGATAACTTTTGCTCCCTCGGAGTATGCCGAGGCACATGCCGCTTGGCGCAAGGTTGTGAGTGCTGCAGCTTGTCTATGGCGCCTGCAGCCTAGCTGCAAACGACTTCATCAGCATCTGTGGCTGGGGGGGGGGCATGGATGGGTGCTGTTCCTAGTGGTGAGCAGCCGCTGCTGCGCCTGGCAATGCAGCGAAGTATGCCTCCGCTTACATTCGGTTTCCTGTTGCTGCATCTCGCAGGTGCTGACCTACAACGGCTTTTACGACAGCAGCAACGAGTGGGTGGGGCTGGAGGGCGTCCAGGTGGTGGCCAGCATGAATGCCGGTGGATCGCTGGGGCGTCACAAGCTCACCTCTCGCTTCACGTCCATCGTGCGCATCTGCTGCATCGAGTGAGTAGTCTCGCTTCGAAACTTCGGCACTCACAGGTGGCGTGTTAGTTGCTGCTTTGCCAGCGGATGCTGCGATTCGCTCTCGGCTCCTGTGCTCCGGCACGACGCTCGTGCGAGCCGTGGCCACGAGTGCTTCGAGCCCGCCTCTACTGCTGCCGCCACCGGTTCTAGCTATGCCGATGCAGAGCAGCTGCAGGCCATCTACGGGTCGTACCTGAGGCCGGTGCTGCATCGTCAGCTGTCGAAGCACGCCATCTGGGGCAACCCGGCAAAAGTGCACGCTCTCGCTGGCTCCATGGTCAACATATACCAGCAGGTGAGACTTAGCCGTGAGTGCTCGTGCGATTGTGCAAAGTGGATGCGCGATCGAGTGCAAAGCAAGCGATTCCCCGGTGGGTGCTCAATGCCCCTGTAAACTTGCGCATACCTTAGCGCCTTTGGTGTATGAGTATGAGTTCCTGTAATCTCTCCATGTCGTTGTATCGACAAGTTGACAACGGAATTGCTTACAGAATTCCACCGGAATCAGTGGGCTACTAGGTCATTTCTATACTGCATTTCTCCTGCATATGTTTGGATATGAAGACAGGAGTACCTACCACTACTTCACTAAGAAAATATCCTGTAGTAAATAATTCGTTGCCTGCACTGCTTTCTCTATCAGGTAGCACAGCGACTTTGAAGATCCGGTCACTCACTTGTATTCCCTTCATTCGCTGCATTACTGCTTGTCTATCTTGCTGTATGTACTACTACTTCTTTAACCGTGGGCGTTATGCCTTGCCTCTAGTCTTTGCCTCAAATTCTTCTGATGCCGTGTCTACAATCCCTCTGCCGACTGGTATCAAAACATTCTTTGACTATTTAACCATTAAAACTTTAAAATAAAAACTTGCCCTGCTGTTTCAGTCGTGAAAAGCATCCTTTTTATGCTTGTCCATGCATGTTCCAATCGTGCATGTTGTTGCCATCCCCCATTTTGCTTCCTTAGCTCCTGCCACTTCCCTGGGAGGGGGGTGGTGGTGGCAGTGACCAGCCGACTGCAGCATCAACCACCCTGCAGCTCACCCCATCCCGACCCCAAAATTTGGGAAAGGGGCCACTTGCCGCTTCACACGCAGGCAGACACTTCTTGCTACACTTCGACAATGCCTGCTTGATCTGCCACACTTGACCGAGATGCTGCATCCCAGCTGCCTTTAACAATTTTCTGTGACTTGTGATTCACTTGATCGCCTGTTTCGCCTGTCCCGCAGCTGCAACAGCTGCTGCCTCGACGTACTCCTGAGAGCAAAAGTTGTTGGGCACGTCCGTCGACCGAGCAAGGGCATGCTGTGCAATTTCAAGCCGGTTGATCCCCTGCCTCGTGATGATACCACAGCCCAGTTCTCAAGTGTTTCCCTTAGTTGTGTAACAACCTTGCCTGCTGCTACATGCGTGCTACTAATCAGTTAGTACGGTTTCGTATAAACCTGTATAGAATGTGTAGGGACAGAGTTAGTTCTCTTAGGGTGCTTTGTTCTTATTGCTGTATATTTATGGCTGTTATTTCTACTATTTGCATTGTTAACTGCTCGGTCGTTTTGTGAATGAGACTCTACAGCAGTGAATAGCAGCCGAAGCCCACACTGCTGCCTCTGCAAAGCTTCGAGTGAATCCTTTTATGCTGCATACTGTACCCTGCCACCCACAAAGCACTTTATCCATACTTCCTGCTGCTCCCTCCACTCTATCGCCTGATGTGAGGGGAGGTACTAAATGACGCATCATCATTTCCTGGAAATCTTCCTTTTTTTGCAAGTCACAGCAATTAAGCTAGAGGAAAATAGTGATCACTCACATAAGGATCATGACCTCTCTAACGTCAGATTTGCACAATGCTGGCTTCACGTAAACATTGTTCGGTAGAAAATAATTGTGACTAACTGTCTCTCTCACACACACACTCTCTCTCTCTCTCTCTCTCTCTCTCTCTCTCTCTCTCTCTCCCCCTATTTCTCTGTCTGTCTGTCCGTGCGTCTGTCTCTGTCTGTCTGTCTGTCTGTCTCTCTGTCTCTGTCTGTCTGTCTGTCTCTCTCTGTCTCTGTCTCTCCGTCTGTCTCTCCGTCTGTCTGCCTGTCTGTCTGTCTGTCTGTCTGTCTGTCTGTCTGTCTGTCTGTCTGTCTGTCTGTCTGTCTGTCTGTCTGTCTCTCTCTCTCTCTCTCTCTCTCTCTCTCTCTCTCTCTCTCTCTCTCTCTCTCTCTCTCTCTCTCTCTCTCTCTCTCTCTCTCTGTTGTCATAGATAGAAAAATTTCGTAAATGTTTCCTGACATTCTTTCTCTTGCCGGAATGTGTGTGTGTGTATGAAGCTTGAGGTTGTACGATAAGTTGCCGCATTTGTTTTCAGCTGCGTGAGAAGTTTTCTGTGGACGACTACAGTCATTATCTCTTCACACCTCGCGACCTAACCGATTGGGTGTTGAGCTTGCTTCGCTACGACCTTCAAGGGTCACAAGATACGAACAGCGACCATCTGGTTGACATATGCAGCTATGAGGCGCGCCGCCTGTTCTACGACCGGCTTGTCGGCAAGGAGGCACACGAAGCGTTTGATGACATACTTCAGTCTGTCTTCAAGTCAAACTGGTCTGCTAACATACTTGACATGGGAAAAGGTACATTATTATTGGTTTTACAAATTTCTTACTACTTTCCTTTTTCCAGAGGGTTCGGGCAAGTTTGACCACCTTCGAAAGCCTCGGGTGTAAGATCCGTGTGCGCTGAGCAGTCAACATAAGCTGCTTGGCTCAGAGCGATCGCTTTGCCAGAAAGCCACTCTGCCGATAGTCTTGTGTAATCAACACAAATTTTTTGTCTCGCGTGGCGTTCTTCGTGTTCTTCTACGACGGTGCTGGCAGGGCACCTTCGTGAGGGGGGAGGGGCAGTCAAATACCCAGCCCGTGTAGACAGCTCTCCTCACAATCCGGCCCTGTGCGCACTGTTGGCTGCTTTTTGTATGACGTCACAGCTTCCATCAATGCCATGTCGCATCCTCGGAATGGCAGCCGGACTAAATATTCCTCTTTTGAGGAGTCGAAGCATAGTGTCGGTAGGCAGCAGCGGTTTAATGCTCAGCATTGTTGAATATTCGGTTCGCGCCACTCTGCCTCCATGCGGATGGACATCGTTGGCTGTGCACCCGTTGCTTCGTTGCAGTTTGGCATTTGCTGCTGCTGTTGCCCTCTCGTAGGCGCTGCGTTGGCTCTGGATGCTGCTACACTTTGGGCCTAGTGATGCCTGTCGAAGTGGCTTCATAGCTGCTGCTGCTGCCACGTCTATTGCTGCTGCTGCTGCCTTGCGTTATGAAACGTGGCAGAGGCAGAACATTTTTCTTTGTTGCCTACAGATCGCTATTATGTAACTTGGGGAGGCGATGCAGCCCCCGGTGCACCGATGCCCCCGCACGGCAAGTCGCTGGGCAAGCTGTCGTCATCTGACTTCAAGAATATCATAGAAAAGGGTCTGGTGCAGTACAGTGAGTAGTTGCATAACGCTTGCCACCGTCTGTCTGATTTTCCCCGGCCGACGAGTTCCACCCCGGTGCCGTGGTGCTGCGCCAGCAGCAGTGCATTCGGTCGTTCGAGCCTGCTGACTGTGCACGACGATTGGCTACCAACCTTTGCCCTGTGCAGGTCGCGAAAACCGTGACCTCGACCTACTGGTCTTCGACGAGGTGCTCGACCACATGGCGCGCGTCGATCGTGTGCTCACCATGCCCGGCGGCTCGCTGCTACTGGCCGGCACCAGCGGCGTCGGCCGCCGCTCAGCTGTCACGCTCGTCGCCTTCATGCATCAGCTGGCTGTCTTCACACCTAAGACGGGCCGCGGCTACACCGTCAAGCAATTCCGCAATGACCTCAAGACCGTACGTAGCAGTCGTCGGATGGTGGCAACGCGGGGCTGCGGCAGTTTGGGTTCTTGACAGCTGCTGCTGTCGGCTGCTGCTGTCGGCTGCCGTGTTGGCACAGGCACTCGATGCTGCCGTGTGCACTCCAGGCTGCATGCTGTCTGCTTCGAGTCCTCGATGCTACCTGGCTCGCCTGCCGCAGGCGCGGAGACCTCTGCCCTGCACAGTGCTGGCTGCTCCAAGCTTCCACGGGTGCGCATGCTGGCGTGGCAGGTGATGCAGCGCGCCGGCATCGACGGTGAGCAGCTGGTGCTGGTGCTCGAGGACCACCAGTTTCCCTGCGGTGGCGACGCTACCGCTGTGCTGGAGCTCGTCAACAGCCTGCTGTCGGCCGGCGAAGTTCCGGGCCTGTACGCGCCCGAGGAGCTGGATCCGCTGCTGGCGCCGCTGCGCGACCTCGCCCTGGAGGACGGCTTCCGTGGGCCCGTGGTGCAGTATTTTGCCTCGCGTACGTGGCTCAGCGCTGCATGATGCAGGCGGCGGGGCGGCGGGCGGCCGCCGCCGCTGCTGCAGCCGCTTTCGGTCGAGGTCATGGTCGTGCTGTTCGGGTATTTAAGAGGACCGTGCCGGGTCGCTGCCTTCGATGAGCTTGCTCTGGCCGCTGTGTAGGCATACTGCGGAACCTTCACATCGTTTTGATCATGGATTGCACGAACGCCAAGTTCAGCGTGCTATGCGAGAGCAATCCGGCCTTCTTCAAGCGCTGCTCGGTCCAGTGGATGGATGGCTGGAGCCGGGGCAGCATGTACAAGGTAAATGCCTGCCATCTGACAGGAAGCCATCTGTATCTGGCAGCCGCTGCGAGCTCCTGCCTTAGCAACATCACTCGAGTGGCGAGTGATCTCGCACTTGACGACCTCGGTCCTGCATAAGATCTCTTCAGCAGGCAGCTGTTATTGCCAGCTCTGAAAGCAGGAGTGGAAGCCATCTAACCTGCTGCTCTGCATACGAGGCCGTCGAATTGACTGCCTTTAGCTTTCCTGGCGCTTTAGTAATGGCCCTAGAGCTTTTGTTATTAAGTCTTGTTTCTTCGTCGATTTACCCACATTGTTGCATGCACACTTGCGCTTCAGTAGCTGCTGCTGTGCGTGACGCCGATCAATGGCTACCAAGCGTATGTTTGCAAAGGGCTCCTGATCCGAATGTGTTGGTAATACATTTTATAGCAAGATTTTGCTGTGTGACACTAGCTTGTCATTGCACAATGCACGATCACCGACCTGTGCCACTTGTTAAGGTTTGATGCTGCGTCTCTATGTCTCCAGGTGCCCGAGATGCTGCTCACACGACCGCCAAAGCTCGAGGGTGCCGCCCTAACCGTCGACAAGCGATCGAGGCGTCCGCTGTCAGGGGGCAAGGACCTGCTCAAGGCGTTTGTGCTCGTGCACGAATCGTGCGCTCAGCTGGGCTCCGCAGCGCAGGGCAGCAGCATGGCCACTCCGAGGCGCTACGTGTCGTTCCTCAACGCCTACCAGCAAGTGTACAGCAGCAAGAAGAGCAAGATCGAGGAGAGACAAAAGCACCTGCAGGCAAGCAACAGCTGCCTACAGCCCAGCTGCCATCACACGAGCTAGGGGAGGGAAGAGAGAGAGAGAGAGATCTGACAGATAGAGAAGCCGAGAGAGAGAGAGAGAGAGAGAGAGAGAGAGAGAGAGAGAGAGAGAGAGAGAGATTAAGTCGCGTGCAGTGATAAGAGCTGGATGGACAGGCTGACAAAGGAAAAACAGAACAACAGAGAGGCAAATTCATGCACCACACACACATATACACACACACGCATTGCGTGCATACTGCACTCGGTGTGTGTACATCACGCACAGACTGACAGAGATAGACTTACTGACAGACAGACAAACGGACTAACTTGAAGAGAGACGGAGCTAAAAGAGAGAATTGAATACAGTAATAATGGAACTAAACGGATGTTTGAGGGCATGCCGTGCATGAGCCGCGAGTATGCTCACGTGAACCTGTGCTATGTGCGCCTGCGTTTGAATTATTTATAACAGCCCTTGCCTCATGTCTGTGTTTCCAGACATAGAGACCAGAGAGTAAATATTAAATTGAATTAAAATTAAATTGGTTTGAAATTGAACTAAAGTAAAATTAGATGTAACTAAAATTAAATTAAGCTATAATGGAAAATATATCTGAAAGCACCCCCAGACTATGAGCATGCTTGCCGGTCTAATGCAGCTGTGACGAGTTTACGGGCAGTATAGAGATGGCTGACTAAAAGGGAGCGATGTGAAGCTATTATCGAGAGAGACCTCGTGACGTGCAGGAGCAGCCGCGTGCACTGATGCTGCCTGCTGCCTGCTGCTGTCCCTCTTCGGTTGTGTTCTCGTATCACGTGCCTCCCCCTTGTAGGCCGGTGTGGGTAAGCTAACTGAAGCCAAGAGTCTCGTGGACGCGCTGAAGATGAAGGCCAACGAGCAGTCGAAGCAGCTTGCGGAGAAGCAGGCGGAGGCCGACTCTGCACTCAAGGAAATCACTGTCAGCATGCAGGTGAGCAAGATTGTCCCTGCACAATTGTGCTGGCGTTCGCATGCTTGTGCAGACTTGAGTGTGGGCACGTGCATTGTGTGTGTGTGTGTGTGTGTGTGTGTGTGTGTGTGTGTGTGTGTGTGTGTGTGTGTATGTGTGTGTTTCACGACCTCGGGACCGAGGTCGTGAAAGCAACCGCCTTACCTAGTGTGCCATCACGGCTAGCTTACAGGGTCCTTGTGCTGCCCTTGACCTCTGGCGTGCCGCAATGTCGGTAGTGGCACGTGCACCAGAGCCTGTGCACATGCTACTGGTGAGCTTGACCCATATTGAGGCCGCTTGCTCGCAAGTTCGAGTGCACCCGGCCACGTGAAAGTGCAAGCGCCGATGGCAGCGGCTCGCTTTCCAGGTTCATTGAAGTGTGAAAGCCGTCAGCGCTAGCAATGCTCCCTTCCCATGCTGTCTCTCTCTCTCTCTCTCTCTCTCTCTCTCTCTCTCTCTCTCTCTCTCTCTCTCTCTCTCTCTATCTCTCTCTCTCTCTCTCTCTCTCTCTCTCTCTCTCTCTCTCTCTCTCTCTCCTTCTCTCTCTCTCTCTCTCTCCATTCTCCACACCCCTGATATTTGTTCTCACTCCACTTACGCTGCAGTCTTTCTCGCTTCGCTCCCTGCCGAATGCATGCCGAGGGGTCGCTCACCGAAACGACCACCCGCCATTGCTTCCGGCTCCGTCTGCAGAACGCCAGCGAGCAGAAGAGCGAAATGGAAGTGCTCAAGTCGCAAGCGGCCGAGGAGAATGTTAAGCTGGAGAAACGAAAGAAAGCGATCGACATCGAGCTGTCCGAGATCGAGCCACTGGTGCAGGAGGCCAAGGCCGCCGTGGGCAGCATCAAGCCCGAGTCGCTTTCGGAGATTCGCGCCCTGCGCGCGCCGCCCGACGTCATCCGAGACATTCTGAAGGGCGTGCTGCGACTCATGGGCATCTACGACACATCGTGGGCCAGCATGAAGAGGTCAGCATGGCGGCACGGCGCTGCCTGCAATGCCGCTGGCTCTCTCTCTCGCTTTGACGTTCTGGAAATCGTTGGGGAAATCGGCAGTAGAGACGAAGCAGTGCCTGCACAGTTATTTAGCTCGGTGGCTAGAAGCTAGAAGAAGCTACCGCTCGCAGCCACTCCTACTTTTGAGCTAGAGCGGGAGTGTTTTGCATATGATGAGCCCCGACTCACTGGAACCACTCCACCGTTTGCAGTTTCCTGGCAAAGCGTGGAGTCAAGGAGGAGATACAGCAGTTCGACGCCCGAAAAATCACACCAGAGCTTCGCGCCGGCTGCGAGGAGCTGCTGCAGACGAGCGACGGCTCGTTCGATCCTAAGAATGCAAAGCGCGCCTCGGCCGCTGCTGCGCCTCTCGCCTCGTGGGTCACGGCCAACGTCAAGTTTTCCTACGTTCTCGAAAAGATCGGTCCGCTCGAGGCCGAACAGCTACAGCTTCAAAAGTGAGTGATTACTCTTGCCCCCTCCCTCTCTCTCTGTCTGTCTTCCTCCTTCCCTTCCCTCTCTCCTTCCTTCCCTTTCCTCCCTCCCTCCCTCCCTCACTTCCTCCATCTCTCCCAGCCTCTCTCACTCCCTCCCTCCCTCCCTCAATCTCTCCTTCTCTCTCCCCTCCCTCCCTCACTCTCTCACTCCCTCCCTCCCTCCCTTTCCTCCCTCACTTCCTCCCTCCCTCCCTCCCAGCCTCTCTCACTCCCTTCCTCACTCACTCTGTCCTCTCTCCCCTCCCTCCCTCACTCTCTCCCTCCCTCACTTCCTCCCTCTCTCTCTCCCCTTCCTCTCTTCCTTCCTGCCTCTTTCACTCCATTCCTACCTCCCTCCCTCCCTCCCTCACTTGCTCCATCCCTCCGCTCTCTCCTTCCCTCTCTCCCTTCCTGCTTCTCTCTCTTCCCTCCCTCCCTCCCTTCCTTTCCTTCCTCCCTTCCCTCCCTCACTTGCTCTATCCCTCCCTTCTTCTCGCTCCCTTCCTCTCTCCTTCCTCCCTCCTTCCCTCCCTCCATCCCTTTCTCCCTCTCTCTCTTCCACCCTCCTTCCCTCTCTCCCTCTCTCCTCCCACCCTCCCTCTATCGCCATCTCCTCTGCAGGTCGGGTGGCACACCACCCTGCCTGCCCGGCGGTGCACGCATGAGCTGGATCGTTTCGACTCGACTGCAGCATGTGCTTAGCAGAGGTGCTTCGGTTCTGAACATGGCGGTGGGCATGGCAAGGAATGGCTGCCACTATTCGGCCACCCATTTCTTTCTTCCGCAGGAACTTGGCGAATGCAGAAGCTAAAATGGAGAAACTCGGTCAGGCGCTGGCCGAAGTTGACCGGAAGGTAGCCAAACTTCGAGATAGGTTCGAAAAGTTCACTACCGAAGCAGCAAAACTAAAGATTGAGCTGGAGCGGGCAAACGAAACTATCAGCGCCGCCGAGAGCCTTGTCGGCAAGCTGGACGGAGAGTATCAGCGTTGGAGTGCTCAGGTAGCGTGGCGTTACGCCCACACTTAGCCAGCTAGCACTAGCCAGCTGAGGGCGGCTGCCCCCCCCCCCCCACGGTGGATCGACGGAGGATCACGGAGTGACGCGCTTTTACCATCGCCACGTTTGGGCAGCACGATGTGCCAGCACGAATGTGCGCCTGATGTGCTTCCTTTCGTTCTCGTTGCCCAGGTCGGAGATCTTGCGGCCGAAATTAAAGAGCTGCCCATGCGCACGCTACTTGCCGCTGCATTCATAACTTACATGGCTTCTGCATCCGAAGACATTCGGCAGAAATCGCTGCGTGGGTGGATGGAGGCAACAGGTGGGTGCCGTTGCCCTTTATTTGTAAACCATAGTTTTATTCGTCGTTTGCATTAGGTTGTGTCTATATGAATTAGCTGCCTCTCTGTCCTCTCTCTCTCTCTCTCTCTCTCTCTCTCTCTCTCTCTCTCTCTCTCTCTCTCTCTCTCTCTCTTTCTCTCTCTTTCTCTCTCTTCCCTGGCTCATTCCCTCTCTCAGATGTGAGAGGAGGAATCACTCACAAATCACCAAAATCTGCCGAAAGTTCACCAGAAATCGGCTACGTCTAGCTCCAATACCTACCTGTGTTTTGGCTGTACCCAGACATTTTTATGTTCTTAAGCACGGGCATTCACATGCAAATAGTCTACAACGCTCTCTAGCGAAATCCACTGTAAATCTATTGGAAATCGACTTTTCGATGCTATAAGTTCAATTGGGGTGCCACAGCATGCTATGCTTGGAGTGTAGCCACATAAGTTGTCACAGTTTTGATTGAGCGGTCTTGTTAAAATGGACTATAAACGTAAATGCCTCTATTGCAATCTACCTGAAACCCATAAGATAACTATAACTATATATGTATATATATATATATATATATATATATATATATATATATATATATATATATATTCACCTGTGCAAAGCACCAATTTCCATTGCCTATCTTAATAGTGTATTTTTACTGCAAATTTCATGTCATTTTGTACGGGGTTCTTTTGAAAATGGACTGGCCTTAGCCCACCCTTAGCCCATCCCTGCTGTACTAGGATCGATTATGGTATTTCTTAATTCCGTATATTTGCATCGTGACGATTGGTAAAATTTAGGTCCTGACGGTAGCCAAGTGACTGCAAAAGCGTGCATTAATTTGCACGAGAACGCATGTACGCAATGGTCCAATGCAACTCAATGGTGGGAAACTTTGTGGCGGCTCGAAACCAAGTGTACTGCTATGTGAAATCACAAGTGGAGCTTTCAGCAGCCAACTTATGATGCACCAGCAGTGGCTTGTAGCAATTTACCGAACACATTCGCTTATCACACTCAATCCAATCCTCCCTTTGGCTGATTGGCTTGGTCTTAGGACAATATAAAAATCATAGCTGATTTAACAGCCTCATTTGTATAGCCGTGCCTAGAAGAGCCTTTTAGGCTATCACCACCGCTTGCAGCTAGCAATAAAGGATTGCCCAAATGCATGATTCGAACTTGCTCGTAAAGAGCGAGCAAGTTCGGAGTTGCATCGGAGCTCCTGGGTCTTGGGCTATTGTTAAGGTGCTGGCTTTTCACGACTCAGATCATGTATTGAGTCCTTCAGTAGGTGATCCTTTATTGACCACTGCAAACGGTGGCAATAGCCATAGAGGCTCTTCCGCTGCTATATAAATGGGGCTGTTGAATCAGCTAACCTTTATCTTTATCGGGTGCCTCACACTAGCTGTATGTCTTTGATGTGACTGTAGGTGTCAAAGGCTTCAGTCTGCGGCAGTTCTTGTGCACGGAGAGCGAGCAACTTATATGGAAAAGCGAAGGCCTGCCGTCCGACGATCTGTCAATGGAGAATGCTCTCATCATCCTACAGGTAGGCAGCTGCTCACATGATGCTCACTGTGCACACAGTACGAGCAGCAGCTCTGACACTGACGAGTCTCTGACGTTCGATCGACCCTCAGCTACGATCGTCTCAGCAGCCGTCGAAGCAAAGCAGAAGTGTGCTCTCGATCACTTGGCAGAACGGTCGCTTGAGCTTCAACCGAAAACGCCCGATAAATATGCCGTGTTCATGTGCATAATCTGTTCTTGACTTGCTGTAGCTGAATAATTTTCAAGCCGGGGTAAGGACAGTCGCTTGAACCCCGGTGGAGTTCGTTCGAGATGGCGCGTTTTTTGTGACCTGCTGTTTCGTTCTCCCTCCTCTCACCACTCGATGCTTGGCAGGCTGCGCGTCCCTCATTAGATGCATGCACAGCTTGACGTTCGGTGAGCTTTGACGTGCCTGCATGCCTGTCATTCGTTTTACCTTGTTTTTGTGGAATTGTTGCACCCGGTGGCGCTGTTCCCTTCCGCGACTCCTGTTTTCATCAATATTTCGCTGATGTCAAAAGCCGGTGATGAGTCTGGTGCTTTTTGCCTTTGCCTGTCGAGGTTGTGTCACTCACTTTCGTCCGATAATTCTGTTTTCACATTCTGTTATCTCGTTTTCACAGACTGTCTCTGTCTTTTGAACCCATGTTTTTCAAATGTGCAGCAACCCCATGGCTCTGATCATCTCTCTTCGTCAGTGTTGCTTTGGTGACGGATCTTTGATCTCGGTTTGCATGTTCTAGACTAGCCGGCGGCCATTTCTCATCGATCCGAGCTCACGAGCTACCGAGTGGCTGAAGACGCACCTGAAGGAGCACCGACTTGAAGTCATCAATCAGCAGGTGAACTGAAAGTGACCTCACGATCTGTGACCTTTGGTATCCTCACGGCAGCTTTTGCACTGCCGAAGCCTCCACTTTGTCCTCACCCTGCCTGGAGCTCAAAGACGTGCGAGCCAAGGAAGTGTCTTTCTTTGAAGGATGCAAACTTCTCTACGAGTCTCGAATTGGCCGTTCGCTTTGGGAAGACGCTGATTATACAGGAGATGGATACTGTGGAGCCGGTCTTGTATCCTCTGCTGAGAGGCGATCTCGTTAGCCAGGGACCACGCTTTGTTGTGCAGATAGGTGACAAGGTCATCGACTACAACGAAGATTTCCGTCTCTTTTTAACCACACGGAATCCGTCACCGGAAATACCGCCCGATGCTGCCTCCATTATAACCGAAGTCAACTTTACGACGACGAGGGCCGGACTTACGGGACAGGTCAGTCTGCTGCTTCTCGCCGTCGATCCGCGATCGAGCTGCTTAGATTATGACGCCCTCGTTCGTACCTGGCTGTCGGGCGAATGCGTCTCAGCTTACTCCTTGCTGACTCGTTCCTAGCTGCTCGGGCAGACCATCCAGTGCAAGAAGCCCGACCTAGAAGTACGCAAGACGGAGCTGCTCAAGCAGGAAGAGGATCTGAAGATCCAGCTCGAGAAGCTGGAGAATACGCTGCTCGAGGTGAGCTGCCCCAGTCGTAGCTCTCTCTCTGGTTCCTGAGAAGGAACCGCGGCCATCGAGCAAGCAAGAGCCAAAGGAACAAGGCCAGGCAGTAAAGCCACCGCAGCTAGGCGCCGGCCGCCGGGGGGGGGGGGGGGGGGGGGGGGGGGGTTCTGGCCAGTTTGTCTGGCCGAGCAGCTCGCCGAACGCTCACCGAGGGGGCGTTGTGCGTTTCAGACTCTGGCGAATGCCAAGGGTAACATTCTCGAGAATAAGGAGCTGCTAGAGTCTCTCAACCGAACGAAGGCCAGCAGCCTGACGATCACCAACTCCTTGGCAGAATCCATCAGGCTGCAAGCGGATCTCGACAAGGTTAGCAAAATAAGCATTCAGCATCTAGCGTGCTCGGGCTTGGCATAGTCAACGGTCAACATCTCCTCTGTAAGGCAAGCCGATTAAACGATGCACCGAGTGACATGAAATATCCTTCGGCTCTGTTGACTTGAAATTGGCCGATGTAATGTCTATCAAACTTTCGTCGAGCCCATGCCTCAAAGTCTCATCCGTTTTCACGACCGTTACTTGTAGTCTGCAGACGTAGAGCAGCCGCTTTCCAGGCATGCCTGTCAGCATTTTCCATTTTCCGTGTATCCGATTGTTACAGACCTTGTGGGCTTTGGCAAGCTGCTGGGCTACCGAGTAGCCGGTCAATCTTATCCCATTCAACTGTCCCTACTGTTTGCCTGGTATTTTGCTGTCTCGACTAGAGGCTGCATTGCTCATGTTTGCTCGGCAGCATACAGACTTCATCGATTTTAGTACATTCTATAATAATAATAATAATAATAGGCCAACATGCAAATAATATGGTTAGTGGATAGATGCAAGCCCTCGTTCGTAATGACTAGAATACGCACGAGGTGGAGAGGTGTAGATGTAACCGGGTTCCAGGGGTCAGAGGCTAATTCCCGCCAAACCCGCTGCTGCTCGCCATGCTGCCGAGCTAGGGTAAGACGAGCGGCCGTCAGGCTAAACCTCATTATAATAACGCATGCGAACAGGTCTACATGGAGGGTCCTATACACAATACACTACGGGGGCGCAAGACGACGCAGCAAGCGCGAACAAACGTGTTGGTTGGGGTCAGTCGGCTTCTGCAGTCCTGTTGTTGTACCGACTCCGTATCCAACAGTACGAGCGTACGCCGTCCAAAACCCGGCTGGCTGAGTAACTGCTGGCTAGTCTGAGTCGACAACTACCACAGTCGTAAGCTTCCACCGAAAGACGCCAACACACGGGGGTAACGAACACGCTACACGGGGAACGCGGTATAAACAAGTCAACAATGAGCGAGCTATCCAGCTCTGCTCGGGCCTTGGGTACTCGTTCCCTTGCGTGCGTGGCAGCATCGCCGGAGCACGCCTGCACGAATCCAGGTGCATAACTCGGCGAGACCGGGAGCCTCCAACACCACGACTTACTTGGCCAACTTCCCGTACCCAAGAGCCCCGGTAAGCTCACGTCACTGCATACATCCGGCCGTGCCGTAGGTCCGACCCCGGCCTAGCCGGTGACCCTAACCCTCACTAAAGCCGTCGGGTCCCAGCCAACCGAACCCAGCCTGGGTACATAGAGAGGCGCATCGTGCCATCGTGCCGGCCCCGAGCACTCGTCTGCCCATTTGGTGCACCAGGCACCAGAAAGCTAACGCCATAGACCGGTCGCACCCCTGCGCCTACTGTCACTGATATCTATTGCTTCCTTTGCAGTGTGTTTAAAATGTTAGAAATGGAGTTCTCTTTGTCCGCTATACAAATGTCTTATTACGTATTACTGTTGCTGCTGCGCATGCACGGCTGCACATGCTCTTGCTGGTCAATTTCGGGTGGTGTTTTCTCGTTTGCTAGTCAGCTTGGCATTCCTACCCGTCGGAGATATCTCGGTTTTTTTATACAGGAACGTGACGCATACCTGCCGCTGGCAGAAAATGGCAGCCGCCTGTTCTTCGTCATCAGCGATTTGTGCAAGCTCAACAACATGTACAGGTTCAGCTTAGCGTCTTTCCTGAGACTATTCCAGAGGGCTCTGGCTAGTGAAAAGGTGAGTCATTGCGCACTACCCTGCAACAGAGGGGGCACTTTGCAAGCAAGCTCGAAGCGCAGCCCACTGAACGGTCGGTGTGCCACGCGGCGGTGTTTTGCCCGGCCAGCTCCGTGTTTTCATCGCTCAACTGTCTGCAGCTTGTGGCTGAGTGCAAGTTCCGCAGTCACTAATGTCGAAGCGTCCTGCCTCTGCTTATGCACGCGCAGGGTGGCGATTCGGCCGACGCCCGGATCAAGACGCTAGTACCAATGTTGCAAGGGCTCGTGTACGAGTACGTGTGCCGATCGCTGTTCAAGGCCGATCGGCTCATGTTCGCACTGCACATGGTGCACGGCATGTATCCGGAGCTGTTCAAGGAGAATGTACGTAGCGATCCCACCGGTGCTAGTGTGCTTGCTGGCCATAGCCGACCGCAGTCAGCCACAGCTGGCTTGCTGACAGTGCAGCTCTATCTCCCCCTCTAACATCTCCTGTGGCTCTGCTTAGCACCGGATGCGAAGGCAGGCAGATGGACATTGTTTTTGCTCAGCAGGGCTAGAGCCACAGCGCAGAGAGCAAACACCATTTCCCTGGCGGCCTCGAGAAAGAAAGGCATCGAACTACGGTCGCTGTATCCCGGCCCATTGGCAGCGAGAGTAGCGAGGCAGGCGTGATCCCAGTTTGGCTCAATCGATGGTGTCATTCTTTACTTTCTCGAACCAGGAATGGGAGGCGTTCACAGGCCTCATCGTATCGGACGTCAAAGCCGATGGGCACAAGGCCGACAGAGACATTCCTGCCTCCTGGGTGGAGCAGGACCGAGCCTCGGCCGTCACGCTGCTCAAGGTCGGTCAATCAAGCGCTGCTGGTGGCTGCGCTGTCGCCGCAGCATTTTGTTTATCGAGCTTCGTTCGCCGAGTTTCGTTCGTCGAATGAATGCATTAGCCGGCTGCAGGGGGGTGGGGCTTGCCTGCCTCGGACGCCCCGGCCATGCTGCAAGGCGTATGACTAAAGGTGCTTTGCATGCGTCCGCTTTTTCCGCGCTCGTGCCTACTTCACGCGCCATCTATTTGCCGCCGCTATTTGCAGACGACTTTCTCATCGCTGTACCAGCAGCTGGCCCTGACCGACTCCGACCTCTGGTCGCAGTTTGCGCGCAGCAGTCAGTGCGAGCAAGACTTCCCCAAGGGCGTCGCCAAGAAGGTGTCGACGTTCGAGGAGCTGCTAGTCGTGCAGGCGCTGCGTCCCGACAGGCTGCAGAGTGCCATGAGCTTGTTTGCCTGCCGTGCACTCAGTGAGTGCCACCGCAGCGCTTGATCGCTTTGCTTCGGCTGTGGCAGCTCCACCTCCCGCTGCCCGACTCCAGTATCCTGGTCGCACCCGCCAGCGTTCGGCGTCCCTCGCCACAGAGCCATGTCGGATGTGTGGTGCTGTGCAGCTGCAACCTTTGGGAGAGGAGGGGTTCGGCAACCAAAGGGAGCCTGCCTTAATAATAATAATGTACTTGATAAAGCGCCCTCAGAGAACTTAATCTCTCTCTAGGTGCTTTACATTTGCTGCAAAGTGAAATGCAATTGAATGGTAAGTAAAATCATCCTTGAAAAACAAACAAAATGAATAATATGGTTAGGGGTGACATGCACAGGGTCAGCATGCGAATGTGGTTACTGGCAGCATGCACAGTGTCAGCATGCATAAGCACATCAAGGACGAATCACAGGGACCCGCTAAATGCTGTCCTAAATAGGTGTGTTTTTAGGTTCCTTTTAAATGTGGTCAGATCGGGGGATGTTCTGACGCAGGTCGGGAGGGATTTCCAGGCTGTGGGAGCATACGAACTAAATGCACGGTCTCCAAAGGATTTGAGGAGTGCCTTGCAAAATGACTTTCGAGTCAGTGTCAAAAAGTAAAGCAGAGTATGGCCGACGTGCATTGTGGGGGGTGCATTTGATCCCACGTGGTGATAGGCACTCACATCTCGGCTCGCTGCTGGGTGTGAGTTTCTGCGGCTGGCCGTGAGCCGGCGTTGACTTCTTATCCTTTACTTCTTACCTTTTACGTCTTACCATTTTTCTTTACCCTTACTTCTCACCCTTACACTTTCCGCGGCTGTACGGCCATCGCAGCTGGCATAGTGGCTAGTGTAATGGATTCGGGACGAGAGAGATTCGATGGCTCGGCCAGAGTCTGGCTGAGCTGGCTGTTCGCTTGCTGATCGACTGTCTGACAGCAACCAGCTCTTGCTTGCTCTCTCTCTCTCTCTCTCAACCAGCTCTCTCCAACTCAGCTCTCGGGCAACGGCAGTTTTTGGGGCTGCACGATTCGCACAATCCCCATGCTGCAAGGTTGGTTGGCTGCACGGGCGACAGTATCACCTGCAGATTAGGCCATACAGTGCACGAATTCGTTCATGCCAAGCATGAATGAAAGCAAGTCTCGGCTCTGCATGGCGGCCTTGCTGAGAGATGATGAAGACGTGTCATTTCGAACTCGGCTTTTACCAATGAGCCGAATCCGCGGGCCCGATCGACCTAGCACTATTTCCGGCATCCCAGCATTCTTTGCCTTCATTGATGGCTTTGCCCTTGTTTGAGCTGCAAGGTATAGCTCTCGCGGTGATATATTCACGGGTCCTGAACTATCACGTCGGCCCTTCATCCTTCAACTGTGCAGAAACGCCTCAAAGTTCTATATTTCCACCGAAGACCTCCCAGTTATTGTAAATGCAAACTGACCGACGAAAAAGCCTACCGAATGCAGGGTTCGAACTCGAGGGCCTACATATCTAGGCACTATGCCGAGTATGCCTTGCCTCGTGACTCACTTTGATCAGCCAGAGAAAAATACTGGTTTATGGACCGAGTGAGCTAACAAGTTAATGATTGAGAGAGAGAGAGAGAGAGAGAGAGAGAGAGAGGGGGGACAGAGAGACAGATAGAAAGATTTGGGTAGTATCAGGATAACTAATCATGTCGGACCCCTTCTGTGGTGGCTAGCAAAGCATCGCACCATCTTGATCAATTTCAGGGTATCAATGACACGATAGTTGGAAGTGCATGTGTGTGTGTGTGCATGTGTGCGCGTCTTTCTCACGTTTGCTGCATAGTAGAATGCACTTCGCGGTCGTCCAGAGTGTGAAAAATCGCAGCTCTTTCCACATTCAGCTTCTTCTCGCCGACCAGTAATGTTTACCCATCAAGCATTGCATCGACTTCGAGGTCGATGTCCCTCACTATTACACGTTCTTTCAGTCAGTTGCTCCAGCCTACCTATCTGTCTGAGCTACTTCTGTCTATCATGCTAGTCAATCTACTTTCAGCTGTCTGACTTAAGTTGGTTACGTGTGCCTCAGTCCATCCTAACATCAATTGGAGACCGTGCCATGCTGCTCCCTACGTGCTGAAAAGTCTGTAACTCGCCGACTTAGGGACATGAGGCTGCTATTGCAGCAAGTACGCCGACGACGCACACCTTAGAGTTCGGTGTGCGTCGTCGGCGCCCTTTCCCCACGCTTTTTCCTAGGCCGAAAATGCACTACCGATCGTGCTACATGGGAGCGCATTCTGCAGGAAAGTATAAAACGCGAAACATTGGCGTCACTGTGTGTCGCCCGCCCTCTGCATGGCCTCGATCGGCCTGCCCTTCCCCTTTGTGTGCATCCTGCGTGACCGTAGGTCACCTGCCACTCCCTCGCCGCTGCAGACATGAAAGAGCTGTCGCCAGCCACGGTCAACCTCAAGCGTCTGTATCAGAAAGAGACGCTTGCCACCGAGCCCGTGCTCGTCATCATCTCGCCCGGCGCCGATCCGTCGCAGGAGCTAGCCGAGCTTGCCCAAGAGATCGTCGGAGCTGACAAGTACCACCAGGTGCCGACCGCCCACCCACCTCGCGAGCTCGCTCACGTGGCTGCACGTGCTACCGGGATCCCGCTGCCTCGACGGCCGTCGGCGACAGTGGCAGGCGCCGCCACACTTTGGTGCCGTCGTCACTATCTGCCGTGGTGTGGCAGCACGCCAGGCTGCTGCTTTGCTATTGCTCTGTACGCGAGCACGACTGTTCTTGATCGCTCCGTCCGACAGGTCGCCATGGGTCAAGGCCAGGCAGACACGGCCATGCAGCTGTTGCACTCATGCAGCCGCGGTGGAGAGTGGCTATGCTTGAAGAACCTGCACCTGGTCACGGCCTGGCTGCCGGCGCTGGAGAAGGAGCTCAATTCGCTGCAGCCGCATGAGAGCTTCCGGCTGTGGCTGACTGCCGAGGTGCATCCGCGCTTCCCGCCCATCTTGCTGCAGTCCAGTCTGAAGATTACTTATGAGGTAAAAGTCCATCTCTCTCTGTCTCTGTGTCACTGTCTGTCTGTCTCTGTGTCACTGTCTGTCTGTCTCTCTCTCGCTCTGTCTCTCTCTCTCTCTCTCTCTATATATATATATATATATATATATATTATATATATATATATATATATATATATATATATATATATATATATATATATATATATATATATATATATATATATATATAATCCTTTGCTCTTCTGATTTCCGTATTGCTGCATTGTACGATCTGTTTTTCTGTCTCTCGCTCTGTCTCTCTCTCTCTCTCTCTCTCTCTCATTCTCTATCTGTCTCTCTGTCTCTCTCTCTCTCTCTCTGTCTCTCTCTCTCTCTCTCTCTCTCTCTCTCTCTCTCTCTCTCTCTCTCTCTCTCTCTCTCTCTCTCTCTCTCTCTCTCTCTCTCTCTCTCTCTGTCTCTCTCTCTGTCTCTCTCTCTGTCTCTCTCTCTCTCTCTCTCTCTCTCTCTCTCTCTCTCTCTCTCTCTCTCTCTCTCTCTCTCTCTCTCTCTCTCTCTCTCTCTCTCTCTCTCTCTCTCTCTCTCTCTCTCTCTCTCTCTCTCTCTCTCTCTCTCTGTCTCTCTCTCTCCCTCTCTCCGTGTCTCTCTCTCCTCTTTCTCTCATTCTCTATCTGTCTAATATTGCTCGTGTATTTTTTCTTCTTCCCATCACTATTTCTTTTGAATCTGTCTTGTGTGTTGATTTCTTGTCGCGTAGTGACTGTCGGCCCGACGTAGCTGCCACACCTTGTAGTCATTGTTAGTTTCAGTTTCAGTCAACTGCATTTGCTCGGTTTTCCCTGAAAAAGAACTCTAATTGGCTACGTTTTCAAGGCCTTGCTTGCGGTTTCATTGCAGGCGCCGCCCGGAGTCAAGAAGAACCTGCTGCGCACATTCGAGAGCTGGAGCCCGGCGTTCTTCAGTGAGAGTAACAATGTCGTCCGCTCTCAGGCCCTGTTCGCCCTGTCGTGGTTTCACGCAGTGTGCCAGGAGAGACGGAACTACATACCTCAGGTGAGTCTCTTTTTTCACTTTCTTCTCCTCCTCTACAGTGCAAAACTGTGCGTGCACCGCACGTGCAGTAATTTCGAAATGCGGCCATTCGCACAGAGGGATTCGGCTCGAGCTCACGAGTGGAAATTCGAAAGCTGATGGTGATTTAAAGCCTCGGCTTTGAGTTTCGAATGAAACGCATCGGCTGAATATGCATGTGGCTCAAAAATAGCTGCATCGAGAGATGACCCTGCGTAATCCAGAGTTTGACGAGCTCTAGTCGTAATTGCTTTTGCTTCTCCTTTAAAGGGATGGACAAAGTTTTATGAGTTCTCTCTTTCGGATCTCAGAGCCGGAGCTGAGATTATCGATCACCTATGCAAGCAGTCAAGTGAGAATGCAATACTTTGTGCTCTGTATGGTGACCGTCCGAAGCTGCTGCTGCTGCTACTGCTCGTGATGCTGCCGTGATTAATCCGTCAGCTACTGGTTCTATTATATTAGGCAAGAGTGGTATACAGTGGGAGTACATTCATGGGCTGTTTGAGCTGGCGATATATGGTGGACGAGTGGACAACCCATTCGACATTCAGATCATGGTCACCTATCTGAAGCAGCTCTTTGATGCAGCCACACTGTCGGCATCGTCTAAAAGTGGAGGCAAGAGAATTGGTCCGGTCAAGCTTCCTTCGTCGGCTACGCATGCAGTAAGCCACGATTCATCAGCACGCCTGCATCATCAATGCAAGCTGCATTGGAAGCTCTGCTCTGACAGCTGCCCTGTGCGTTCGTTCCGTGAACCCTTTGAGGTGGAAGGGGAAATGCCCTTCCACCCCAAAGAAACATAAATTTTCTAAACGCAAATCGCCTTTCGTTTTCGGGCTCGCATAGCTGCAGTAGTGTCAAAACGATGGTTTCTGAGCATTTTCTTGAACTGTATGCAGTAGTGTCACAGCCACAGTTTGCTAGCACACACTCAGAACAAGTTGCTACGGCAAGTTGATTCGGCCGCACATTTGCTGCTGTGACGAACTGGTCGACTTCCTTCGAAGCTTCGATGCCTCTTCGACGTGTTCCACAATGTTCATGCTCTTGCTGGTAAACGTCGCATGTGTATCGTGCAAAGATGGGCTCAGAAATCATTGTTTTGATGCCTACGCTGCTATCTGTGCTGACTCGGAAAATGAAGACGTTTTATGCCGGTGGCATTTCTTCGGGGGGGGGGCGACTTTTTCTTCCGACTGCCTACGTTCTGTACACCTGCTCGAGAGTGTGTATCTATGGATGGATGGGCTGTTATTTTATGTGTAAACTAGCCACGTGTGGCTACGGCCGTGCAATCACTATGCAATAGTTTGCTCGTGTGGATAGGCTGTAGAGGCCTGCTCACTAGCTGCCGTTCCAGCAGAGAGCTATAGATGCTGTCCTTTCTGTCTTTGCTCTCACTCTCTCTTTGTCTCTCTTTCTTTTTACTCTCCAGGCTTTTTTTTCTCACTACCCTCTCTTCTGTCTCTCTGTGCTGATACATGCGTGCTCTTCTGCCATCTAACCTCGCGTAGGACTACGTGGCTGCAGTCAACGAGCTGCCCGAGTTCGACAAGCCGTCCTACTTCGGTCTGCCCGAGAACATCGACCGTTCGGCGCAGCGCGTCGTCAGCGCCCAGGTGATTCAGCAGCTGCGCATCGTCATGCGAGCCGACGCGCGGGCAAGCAAGTTCGACAAGGAGCTGTGGGCCACCGAGCTGGCGCCAGTGCTGAATCTATGGAAGCGATTGAACCAGGTGAGGCGGCTTGCTTGCTTGCTTGCTCGTGCCCGCACGCCCGCCCGGCAAGTGCGCCTGGCACGAGCACAGGGCTGTCGTTTTCTTTTGCTGCGCCTCGGCCGGCCGCACCGCAACTGTAACCGTCTGGGCTTGCTAATTCCTGCCGTTTCCGGCTTCGCAGGACGCAGGTCCTGGATCCCAGGTGAGCCCCCCCCCCCAGCCACCACCTTGTTCAGAAGTGGCATGCCCGTGTGTGCTGTGCTGCAGGTCACTTCACAGCGGTGGCTGAGCCAGACCTGCTGCTGTTCACCGAGTGACTTGTGTTGTGCATTCTTTCTCCTCAAGGCTGCACACCTTCTTACCTATATGTGTATCGTTCCGTGAGTGGCTCACCGAATCGATTCAAGATGGCTGCCACTCGTCTGCCCCGTTCATCGTTTGCGTTGTGTAGGCAGGGGGGCAGCAAAAGTGCCCTCGCTCTCGTGCTCTCTCACTCTGCCTCGCTAGGAGCCGTTACCTCGTCGTCGCCTCTCTGGTCTCGTTGACGCAAAGAAAGCGCAGCGTCCGTAGGTGTCGACGCCCACGTGACGAGCATGGGTGCCACCTTTTCTCGCTGGCATTGTCCTGCACCATTTCTTGCTCCTTGCGCTTTCAGCGGGGGCTGGATGGAAATGGACGCCGGCGTCTGCTGCTCGGGGGCGTCCCACTCTAGTAGCTGAAGTCCCGAGGGGCGGCGCGCATCGCCTGAGGTCGCCCGCGATCCACTACCGCTCCGCATTCGCTCGCCGGCCACGCCCCCGGTGCAATTATCGCGAGGCTGCGCCCGGCTGGCGCAGCCTGGCGATGCGCAGAGGTCTCAGGCCATCGCTGCCGCCTCGCAGGGAGCCCAGCTGATCCAGATGAAGGTGACACTGCCCAGCGACAAGTCGACGGCCGAGAGTCCGGTGCGCTCGTTCGTCCTGCTCGAGCGCTACAGCGCCATCAAGCTGGTGCAGAGCGTGCACGCCTCGCTCGCCTCGCTCAGCAAGGTCATACGAGGTGCCGAGCTGCTCACCAGCGACGTGCAGCTGCTCGCCGCCGCTCTGCTCAATCAGGAGGTGAGCGGGGCGGCAGCAAAAGGAAGATCGGCAGCAGCAGATGGCAGCAGATGGCCCAGATGGCAGCAGATGGCAGCAGATGGCAGCAGCAGTGGCGCCCACGGCTGCTGCTGCTGCTGCCATCTGGGCCATCTGCAGCCCAGCTGGCAGCTAACAGGGGCCCCAGACGCACGCCCTCCGTCTGCTAATTGCTCGCTCGCTCGCTCGCACGGCGGGGCTGGCCTGCCTGTGGTGCGTGCGTGCCGCCGCGCAGCGCAGCTTATCTCTGCCGATCTCTCATCTCGGTTATTGCCCCCTCCCTCGCGCCCCTTCTTTCTGTCACCTTTCTGCCGCAGACTCCGCAGTCGTGGCTGGAAAAGTGGGACGGTCCCGAGGACCCGATGCAGTTCCTGCGCTCGCTGGTCGCCCGTGCCATGGCCCTGCAGGGCTGGGTGGACAAGGCCGAGCAGGGCAAGCTGCTGGCCGACGTCGTCGACCTGTCAGAGCTGTTCCATCCCGACACGTTTCTCAACGCTCTGCGGCAGCAGACGGCAAGGTGGGCGTGCCGAGAGAGCTTGCTTCGCGAGCGGGCGCCAGGCGCACGACCTCACGCAGGCGGTCACCGCGGCCGAGAGAATGGCATAGAGAGCGGCCGAGCTCGGCCGACCTCGCTCGCGTGGCACCTCATGACGTCAACGTGACGTCAGTGTGATGTCACCGACGTCAGCAGAGCTCGGCGATCGACGCTAGGCTGGCGCGGCGAGTGCGTGAGCTCTCTGCTCGCTGCTGCCGGTCGCTTCACTTTCACACCTCTCTCGCCACAAGCGAGCGAGTCCCCCTTTGCTCTACGAGGAAGATTCTCATTGCAGCTCAGGCTGATCTTTCGTTATGCTTTCGCCTGTGTGGCGACTCGGTTCCCGGCGTCCCTTGCAAAGCCTCTGCGTTGCGATGTCAGGCACACGGCGCTGCTCAGCACTGCTGGCCAGCGCGTTCATGCAACTCTCTTTTGTGCTTTGCTGTGCAGGGATGTTAAGTGCTCCATGGACAACCTCAAGTTTGTCTGCTCGTGGAAGGGTGCCGTGCCCGGTGCACGAAACAGCGTCCGAATCTCGGGCCTGCAGCTGGAGGGCTGCTCGTTCGACGGCACGCGGCTCACCGAGAACCAGCGCGACTCGCCCAGCGTCTGCAGCGTTCCCACGTGCACGGTGGCCTGGCTGCCCAAGGTAGCGCCGATGCCGCAGGCTGCGCATCCACCGCCGCATGTCCATGCTTTGCCGTATTGTGGAGCCACCGCCGCAATGATGAGCATTCGGTAGCACATGCTCGTGTATCGTGTGCCGATTGGCTGTGTGGCAGTGTGGCAGCCCCTTGGTGGCTCCCCCATCGCCCTTGCCACTCCTTTGATCTCACGTGATCCTGCATCTGGCCTCATTGTGGCCGTGCCGCAAAATGTCGGCGAATGGCTTGCCATCGGTCGCCTGCTTTCAGCCACTGTCGCCCTTGCAGCCAATTCGACGCACCGATCCTGTAATCACCTAGCCTGCATTTCTTAGCATCACAGTGTAGGTGCCACGCACGTGCAGCTGGGCATCTTTTGGTGCCCAGACGGCACACCGAACGTCTTGCAGTTCAGAAAAACGAGTGCTCGTTCGTTCGTGCTGATCGCAAGTATTGCCACATTGATGACGATGTGTGCCGGCTGCATAAACTGTGGTGTGCTGCCAGCAATATCGAGGGTGTGGCGTGAGCCTGGACTGCTGTGCTGCTTGCCTTGCCAACTTGTATTGCCGGGGCTGCTTTAGTATTCACTGCGGACGTCTGCCTCCAATTTACAGGATCAAGCCGACGTTTACCCAGAGAGTGAGATCATACTGTTGCCCATCTACTACAGCAGTGTCCGTGACCGCATCGTAACGCGCCTGCAAGTTCCATGCGGTTCCAGCAAGGACATGTGGATCCAGTGCGGCGCCGCGCTGTTCCTGAAGAGCCAGTGACGATCTCTTTGCGCGTCCATGCTCCCTTCTGCTAAATCCGTCCGTCGATTGGAGGGAGAGGCTGCTTTGAAATGGCATTGCAAGGGAATAGCAGCACACTTATGTTTCTGGCGTTGGTCTGCCTAAGCTGGCTGGCGCTGCCTGCCTATTTTTCTCTCTTTCCCTCTCTCTCCTCTCTCTCTCTCTCTCTCTCTCTCTCTCTCTCTCTCTCTCTCTCTCTCTCTCTCTCTCTCTCTCTCTCTCTCTCTCTCTGAATGCCGTCTTCACAATAGCTTTGCATCGTTGTCTGGACAAATTCGGACGCATTAGATGAACGAGAGCACTTTGTGATCGCTTCATTTATTTATTTTCTGTTAAATACAACATGGCGAATAATAAGCTGTTTACATAGATCCCTAAGAGAACTTTCCAGGATCGCTATCCAGGGGCTGCTGCAACTCACTCTGCAAGATAATCACTAACCAAGGTTCAGTGATCAAGTCTTAGAAAAGTAAAAGCAAGCAACTGTCATACTTTTCCAGCATGCTAAGACACTCAAGAAGACAGTCATGTTAACCAGGTATTAGGACCGTTGGCTAATTAAAATCACTGAATCGTATTTAGGTAAGCAGGCAAAGCACACAGAAACAAAATAGTTTTCTTTCTCTTGACCCTGTTCACACCACATGTTCGCTAGGGTGAAGAGAAAGCTGATCGGAGCAGATAGTCTTTTGCTGAGACCTAAATGATGCAAGGTCATCGCTGGTAGTGACCATAACTAGAATCGAGTCGCACACTTTTGGTGCTGAAGACTCGATCACACGATATCTCAATTTAGTGCGAGGGACGGCAAGATGACTATATGAAAGAGCTCACTGGACAATCACTGAAGTTTGACTTTTAGGCTGGTGAAAGCGAGTGAAACCATGTGGAGCGAAGATCGAAAATTTGAGTCGATCTTTGATAGGAAGCCAGTGACGATCAGACAGTAGATGTGGTATGTTGTGGCAGCTACACAGTTGACGACAGACCAGACAAGCTGCTGCGTTTTGCACAAGTTTCAGACGACCAAGGGACCTGACCGGGATTCCTGACTAAAGGGAATTGCAGTAATCTATATGCTATGCCACGAATGTGTGTGCTTCTTTGGTTGTCTCATTTTTATCTAAGCAGGCCCTGATTTGTGCAATGTTCGTTTGCTGAAAGTACGCCGACTTAGTGGGGAGGATATGTGCTTATCTAATAACAAGCCGTTTTGGAATAGCTGAGCCAGATTATTGGGCAGACGTCGTGGGAGGGATGCTAGTTGAACCAATCTTTAGGGTGAGATTTTCTAATGTTTGGCTGACACTAGCTTTACCTACAAATATTACTTTGATCTCATCATTACCAAGCTTCAGGTTAAGGCGATCCAAGTGCGAATGTCGTTGATCTGTGCTGCTACTAAATAATTGAATTGGATGAGAAGCCAGTCTTTGAAGGGTTGAAGGATAGGTGCAGCTACTTGTCGTTGGTATAGAGAGGCAACATTGCGTTTGGCGATGGCATCAGCCAAAAAGACTATTGATTGTGAAAAGGAGGGGCCCTAGACCGAACCAAGCAAATATAGCCTAAATTTTTCAAATACAGTCGTTTTTATAGTGCCCCGTGAAAACTCAATCTCGATCCGCGTGCTTTACGCATGCCGACGGGCTCGAATCCTCGACCTTGGTCTCTAAAGGCAAGCATCTTACCTCCGGGGTCAAAGTCAGTAAGCATCCCTGTAGAGGCATGCTCGAGTTTTTTGGCACCGGCGGAGTTTTTGCTTGATGGTGGCCCCACCACCTATAGGATTTATCCCTCACATCACATTTATTATTAATTCTCTACTATTAATACTAATGGAACGATCGGCATGAAAATTGGCTGAAATAACAAGAGTAACACGGACTAGCTTTTTATGTAACCAGTTCTGTTGTGGTGACCTTGTGATGACCTGCAAAAGTTAAGGTCATGTTTATTCTGGTTAAAAAGGGCCTTTGGGGAAAATCTACAGATTCAACACCATGCACTGTATAAAAATGTCAATGCATTCAAAAGATGTGAGACGTTTGTTTCTAACATCCCCATATCTAAAAATAAAATTAAAAATCTATTTGACATGTCAACTTTGCACGCCTCTACAAAATCAAGTTCAGGGACTTTAGGGACATGTCCAGCTATACTTACGACACCGACAATCATGACGAGACAAAGGGACCCCAGAAGTAGTCAAGGCCAACTTATGTTTCAAATTTCACGTCACTGGGTTGCAAATTGGAAACTCTGTATACTTTCCCAGTCCCAAGGTGATTGTTGGAAAACAATCTTGAAGACAACCGATAATTTAAAGCATGCACACGATCAACAAAGCCCGAGTCACTCGGTTTACTGTCACACAACTGTAAACCACATACCAATGAGCATGTACCTCAAGTTTCGCGACAGTAAGATCATTATTAGCATACCTGTGACATTTGCATGACACGCGTATTATCATGAGCATTATGACAAAACGTGTTGCAACACAAAAAGCCAGCTTATATTCAAAATTGATCTATCTAACAATGTCCAATACGCATGCGAGACGGTTTGAACGTACGGCGATACGTGTGCGAACAAACGATAAAACATTTCAAATTTCAAGATGATCAGATCACCTACTTACGAGATACGATAATGCCAAGATACCGAGGGTTGGAATTTGACTCGGTGGTGTGGGAGAGAAACTGAGAACCCTAAGCTATAAAAGTACGACAGCATTATGCATCGCAGAAACGATTTAATAAACAGATAAATACAATCATCAGGAATAAGTCACCCTTAAAAGTCCCTTGTGTAGCAACAACAGAACATATCCATCAATAGAACATATCCTCAAACCCGCCAATCAAACTCAGGCATCTGACCTTCGTTCGCCAAAACAAATCTCGACTAATAAGTGGCAATGAGAACTTGAAACAACCTCAATTTCGTTTGAATAGAATTGAATCAGAATTTGCTGACTGGCTCAAGTGAACGACACGCTAGTTCAATCCATGTTACCATCTGACTGGCCAAGGAAACGGCCCACTCTTATTTCTAAATGTAAGGTGGGGATGCAGCTAAATCCCGCATGGATTACTCCCTCATTGATGGCTTCTTAGTTGAACTAAAAATTAAATTGAGTAAAAATATCTGGTGTTACGATGCCTAAGGGATTATGTATCATTGGCCGGCTGTAATAAGAGAATGAAGCAACCTAAACGTGAGTGTCTAAATCTTAAATAAATAAATATATATATATATATTTCATTTGTATAGCTAGCACTCTAAGAGAACTCAAATCTATATCCTTGTGCTTCACGTTTGCAGCAGGGCTCGAGCCCACAATCTTGGAAGTCAAAGGCAACATCGACTCTGGGGTTAAACCAGGGTGCCATCTTGATGTCGATATGCTTCTTGGAGTTGAGCCCGTGTAGGCTAGTAAGAAGTGGTTTAATGTGGGAATTACGACATTCACGAGAGATCAAGCTACCTGCAGTGTTTCGCATCAACAGTACACGTCTTATTTCACAGGCCAGAAGACCTGAGAGTTGCGAATTATAAAATATAGGCGTCACGTAAAGAATCCATGTGCCTACTGGAATGTAGTGTTATTTTCTAAGAAGGTCCAAGTTTCTTTAAGTGTTATTTATCCGAATTTCGGAGCAGTTGGACTCTAATGAAAACTGGAGCAGAACATTCAGATTGCATGCATATGCTACAGGAGATATGCTTACAGAGTCCGTGGTAAGGGTGAGGTTTTAAAGTTTCCGAGTAATCATAAGTTGCCCATGACTAGTACGCAGCTTTTATCGCCATTCAATCTGAGAAAGTTTGTTAACAATAAAGTGCGAATATTAGCTATAAATGCAGCAAGATGGTTGAGATGTTGACATGCTGTCAGGTATGGAGGGACGTAAATTTCAGGTGTGCTCGAGCTCACGACATTGTTCATTAAAGGTGAGCGAGCACTTCACCCCTGGGCTAAATCAGGGCGGCATCAAAGAACAGATACAGCTATGTCGTCTACACAAAGATGAACGCCTAGATTGCGCTCGATTGCATAGTTAAGTGGGTGAGTTTAAGTTGTAAAAAGAAGGGGACCAAGCTCAGATCCCTGGGATACCGCCGCATTTTACAGGCTCCTCATATGACCGTTGCCCATTTACATCAATACTCTGAAACCTCCCACTGACATATGACCTGAACCATTGCACGGTAGTGCCAAAGATGCCCGTGTGACAAATATGTGACAGGTGCTCAAAAAGGTCTTGTGGGTCAATAGTATCAAACGAAATATCAACCCAAACAGCCTGTAACCATTCCAGTGTCTTGGATAGGCAGGGCAGTACGGAAACTATGCAGAAGTTGCAAATTGTAACGCCGAAGGCTCGGCGGGGTAGGCTGGACCTGCCGCTTACCTAGCGGCGTAGCCTTGCGCCTACTGCCGTTCGGTGCGCGCCTACGCGAAATAAGCTGGCCGCTACGAAACGAGCGTTTCTGGCGCTGACCTGCTTACCGCTTCTAAAGGGGTCGTGAGTCCGTGGCGTGAATTGGAAAGCGAGACACACAAATTGGGGATTTTACTGAACTTTATTCGGAAGCGCACAAAGTCGCTGTGCGTCTAGTTCAGCTTTATCTCAACACTCCTCGCACGTTCTCAACAGCACCAACACTCTTGCGTAGGGAATACTTCTCCACACTGAGCGCGAACCGGAACCTAAACCCTAACCGGAGAACTACGACTTTGTTTCCACCTGTGCGGAAGGAATACCCCAAACACACCAACCTAAGCACTCTTGTGGAGAGAATAATTCTCCACACTGAAGCGCGAACTGGAGCCTAAACCCTAACCGGAGAACTAGGACTTCGTTTCCACCTGTGCGGAAGGAATACCCCAAACACGCCAACTTAAGCACTCTTGCGGAGGGAATACTTCTCCACACTGAAGCGCGAACCCGAGCCTAAACCCTGACCGGAGAACTAGAACTCGGTTTCCACCAGTGCGGCAGGAATACTCCACACACGCCACCTCAAGCACTCTTGCGGAGGAAACACGTCTCCACACTTACGCTACTTACATCTATACTGGGGACGACCCAAATAGACGGAGCTCAAACTGGAGCCTAAACCCTAACCGGAGAACTAGGGCTCCACACACGTCAACTACGCCTAGCTCGCACCTGCAAATCCCTATGCCCAGACCGCATGCTAGCGCGCACACACAAAACACAAAAGAATCACAAAATGCCAGCTCGGGCGCGATACGACCGTATTTGGTGGAGTCCACCGAATCCTCCTAGCGCTGTCTCGTCCTGTTCCGTCAATCGCCGGCTGACAGCCCGCCCTCCTCCCTCGCTTCCAGAGAAACGAGTGCCCGACGGCGTCGAAGCGCAGAGCCGGACCGAAGACCAGAAGAGACCAAAAACACCAGGCCCAGAGCGAGCGTCGCTAGACTCTTAAATACTTAGCTGAGACAATGGGGCAAGAGCTTAGTGGTATTGGGCCCAACACCAGGGCCCATTACGGTAAGGAATTAATACAGGCACTAGGCCACTGGAATGTCCCCTCTGTCCAGCTTGAATGGCGAATGGGTTCCAGACGATTCTTTTTGGACCGAGTGAAGCTTCCGCTGGTATCGGACCAATTCTAAAGGCCGAATCGCCAGCGCTGGTCTCAGCTTCCTAGCTTGCTCTTAAGCTCTTGCTCTCTAACCTCGCTTACGCTCCTCTCTGGCTCACTGCTTCAGGACAAAGGAGTTCTAGCCCGCCTCCGAACAGCTCTTGTTCGTGCTAAAATTCAGCCAAGGCCAGCAGGGCGCTACAAAATGCTTTGTGGTCTATTGTTACCTTCCGTGAATGGCCTACCACCGGCATTTTTGAAAGATGCTGGTAAAAGACTCGGGGCTAATCATATATGCAATAATCTTAGTTATGCTGAGGAGCATAAATTGATTCATCCGAAGGAGATCAGTGGGGACGAGGCCTAGAGTGCCAGTATAGTAGTGTATTTAAACTGGAAGATGAAATTGGAGACGATGTCATTAGTGTCAGTAGTGAAGTTAACCACCAAGCACGGCCCTAGGGCGCAGTAATCCGGTGGGGAAATCATCGAGAGAACGAGGAGTTATGTAGGACGTTACTTTAAAGATGGACTCTCGGATCCCATCTGTCTTGCTGACAAGGAAGTAGCAGCAAGGACCCCGTGACTCGAGTGTTTAGGAGATAGTTGATGGAGGGCATACTAATTTTCGGATAGTGCACCTGTGACTATAACATTTAATGGAAGCTAGGCCACGCCACAAGCTTGGATGGATTGGCATGATCTGAAATAGTTATCGTATCGCCAGCTGCATGTTTAAAGTTAGTCCTGATCTTTCATATGCTTTCTCAAGCTTGTGCTTAGTAGTCTAGACTATTCTAATGTCTGTATTAAACCATCAGCCATCTGAGCGAGGGCATGCAGCCTGCTTACGCAAGACTAGCAAACTCGTCCAGAACATCTGCTAGCATCATGCGATAGCAATAGTCCGGTGATGGAAGGTTGGAAGGAGGATTAAGCAACAGGGATGAGATAGATGTCTTCAAGTGGAAAGCGTCGGTGTCGAGGGTCTTAAGGTTTAGAAATTCATTGACGATTTTGCATACCGAAGGAGACGCAAACTGAAGACTGAATGAGATCTACAGGTGGTAACATTTGCAGAATTTGGTGATAGTATTGAGTTGACAGCATGCAATTGCCGGAGAATTTAGATCGATATGCTGACCTTTGCCGCATATGGGGCTATGCATTCGAGCATCAACAGAAAATGAACTGATGTCCGAAATTCGGCATGTAGAGGTCTTTACATACCCAGGAAAGGAAGCATCTATATAAATCTTGTTTCTAGCCACTTTACATATGCTGAAAAGGAAGCATGCATATCAATTGCCAATGTGCATACTTCACGTTTACAGTCATTGGCCGGCCCAGTATACAAATCCGTGCATTTCGAGGAAGTAAATGTATTGCTTTAAGACTTTTTCTTGTGAGAATACCAATCTTGATTTCATGCAAGTCCTATTTTCAATGGACAAGGCCATTTCTGGTGAGCAAGTTGAGCATGTTTACAGACATAGGCTAAGCTGTAGCTTGCATCTCTGGCAGCACAATCGCGACAACAGGGAAACAGCGAGGGGGTTTTAACCACTCGGCTATTCGGCTGTCGCTCGCAGCACAGCAAGCGAAAAGCCGTTCACCCTCCATCTGTGTTCCAAATGTCCTCTCATTCTGCTCGCTCCATCCTGGCTGCCATAGGTGGGCTACACCTCGTCAAGGTCGAGCCAAAGTGCCTTGACTGAGCACTAACACTATTAAACCACACAAGCTAGGCTTACTTAGGCTTGGGCTTACTTTACCTGTGCTACGACAATGCACCTCTCATGTCTGGCCACTTGCCAGGTGTCCAAAAGAGAAAACTGTCCAGAAATGAGAAGGCAATTTTGTAAACTGCGATAACCACAGATTGACCCTTATAGAAATTTATGCTTTTGGTCAAGATTACGTTGTCATTACTTTTTTGGAACAAAAGAAAGCACCTAGTTATTCTTTTCAAGATCAACTCTGAGGTGGGAAGAACTCAATACATTCTTAGCTATCACTGTCAAACGTGACTCTGCACCAAGGTGGAGTGCAAAAGCTGAGGCTGCGAAAGCTATCAATGATGGTCTGAACTGCAGGTCTTTTGGAGCAACTTTCTGAGGAAACAAGTGGAACACTTGAAACAAGAAGTGAAGCTGGCAGTCTCCGACATTGTATTTTGCAGAGGAAGAGATTTCAAGAATCACGAAGGTCAGCATAGACCATCTACGAAAATAAATTAAAACAGGGTTTTCCTGACTCACCGAGTTTGGTGCCAAATTTGGTTTCTTGTTTGAAGTTGAGAAGCTTTAGAAGACACTTGACCGGACCAAACTTCACCAGCAATATTAGACCTTGGAGGCTTTTGTTGTCCAGAAGTAGATCGAACATAGCTTTGCAACGAAATATGTGACTGTAAAATGCTTCTTGCCATACGTCATGACTCAACACTAAAGACACCACTGGAACTCACGTCTTTCACTCACAGTTATGGAGATGATGTGTCCTACTTTGAGATTAGCCTTGCAAGTCCCCCCCCCCCCCGCCGTGGCTGTATCAGTTGTGAACGTTCCTTTAGCAAGCTGAAGATAATCCTGTCTTATCTGAGAGCATCAGTGGGGTAAGATCGACTTTGACTTGATCAGAACTGACTTGGCCTTGTTAAGCATAGAGAAAGATTCACAGGAAAATATTGACTTTCAATCTGTAAAGAACCAGTTTGCCACATTCAAGGAGTGAAAAATTCACTCAAGTTAAAGCTGGGATAGTTACCTTGTATCTTTACTAGAGCTAGTATAAATTTCTCAACTTAACATGCCTGCTAGCATGTGCTGTTCTGTATTTCTTCTGTTGGAGCTATTCTGCAGCAATTTTTGACAAGCAGAGGGGGCGAAATTTGTAGCTTTGTCCCCGAGTGCCGAAACGTCCCATCACTACGCCTCTGGTAGCAGGTTCGCCAGTACATTGAAAATAAAGACAGAACTGGAGCTCTACGGGATTACCGTTAAGCGATTTAATAGGTTGCTATTTAATGTGGCTTCATTCACGGAGTAAAGCTAAGGCATAACCTGTTCTTACACCAGTGTGCATGTAGATATGAGCAGGCATCAGCAGATTTGAAGTGGGCAGACGACTGAAAGGCCATTACTTAACAGCAGAAAGGTCGCCGAGGACAAACAGCAGGGCGAAGCTGCTGATTGTGCTGTGCAGGCAGACGAGCCTCCACAAGCACAGCGACAGTGGGGAAAAAGCCCTTTCTGCGGCTTGTCTTTTTCAGCAGCAGGCAGTCCGACTGCTGCTGCTGCTGAGCACGGCCAGGCCACAGCTGGAGCTAGCATGCTTGTCAATTGCATTGCTTGTTAAGCCTAAGTGCTTTCCATGCGGATTATCGATACTAATAGCCAATCTACTGACCATCGACACCGATGCACTTCTGCAACACGAGCAACGAACCACTGCAAGTGATTTCTTTAGTGTGAGAAGACTGTAAGGCTTCCCTTGCTGCTAATACTGGCTGAAAATGTACAGCTACCGGAGATCGGTGGCCAAGAGGCTGAACGCCGAAAAAATAGGCCTCGGCCAGCGAATTTCTGGGCCCTGGTGCTCTGCTTCCCCACTTTCCCTTCCTCGCGCGACTGAGAGCCTTTCACAGCGGTCAAGTTCGGATCTTAAATGAGGCGGCTCTGTCAGACAAAAAGAAAGTGAATAAGAAAATTAATTAAGAAAAAATCTACTTGTCACTTGTGAAGGACATAATTGCATACCGCAGCCCATCGATACGTGCTATGCATACTTTATGTAAAGTTCAATTGCATGTTGTTAGATCTGACACTGGTTTGCAAGTGAAGCAGTGAAGCTTACTTTACTGTACGGATTAGAGGTCACTGCCAAGCTACATCCGTGGACGACACAGACAATTGACAGAGTCAGGCGTCACTGATACTTGCAGATTAGTTACCGTAAGCTGTCGGACTGATCGATGCCAGGCAGCGGTCCATGACGAGTTCTATTTAAAGTGCAGCGTTCAGAATGCAGCCGTGCAGGCGTATGGCCAGCCTGCAGGCAATCGCTGTCTAGTCACCCACTCACTCTGATCCCTACAATTGTGGCCTGAGCCCATGACAAACGATGACTGGTTGCTATTGCACGATCACACCATCTAGCTGAGCCATTGCTGCACTAGCAAAACAGCAAGCTTCCGTTTTCAACACGGCAGCAAACACTACTGTGCGTCGAAAATAGAGACATCGGTCAGCAGCGGCTTTATTCACAGAATAAAGCCACTGCGCGGCATTGCAGAGCCCAAGGCGGGTTAGTGCTGCTGTTCGGCACGTCACATCGTCCTCCTTCGCTTGTAGCCGTCGGGAAAGACGAGAGGGGCTCGCAGCTTCGCGAACCTCAGCACTTCGCCGCCGTCTGACTTCTTGAGAACCACGGCACCGCCGAGGGCTCGGACGTAGCCCATAAACCTGCAATCAGTGTCGGTCGGCTTAGCTGCTGCCACTATCGAGCAGGACTGTAGAGCCGCAGAGGCAAATGTGGGGTGGGTGGGCGGGCCGTGTGGTTCTGTGACACGTGGTAAGAAATCTGTCCAGGATCTAGCACTACAATTTCTCGATTAATTCAACACATAGCACCCCTCAATACTCATCGATGGAGCTTTCGTTGGTCTTGGACTAGGGCTAAGGTATTCGTGCACTTCTCTCGACCCAAGTCGTGGGTTGGAGTCATGTAGCAGGCAATCCTTGATTTCCTTCTGTTCCCACTGCAACCGATGTTACAGTCAACACTGCTTATAAGAATACACTCGGGCCGGCATAAAGACATCCTTATATGCATGCACAGTGAGACTAATATTGAATAAAAATTTGGGGTGCAGAACTGCTATTCTTATAAGCAGAGTATTCCTATATTGATATTATTATATGCGGAGTCGACTTTAGCTACGAGGCTATTCCGAAACCAACATTAACGATACTGCTCGATCAGCCAGCCTTTACTTTCGACTTTTCACTCTGTTAAACGTTTGGCCCTTGGCAGTCATCCCCCACTGGTCGAATACCGGCCTCAGAGTGGATACCGTCCCTATTGGGCAATCGAGATGATGACTGCCTATAACCTGGTTCCGTTTAGTTTTAACCCGGCAACAGCCAACACCAATAGAAACATGTCCGACAGAAGAACGGCATACGAGCAGCAGCCGACGAAAGCAAGTGCTCAGCAAACAGAATTTCGTCTGGGACTTACAGTTCTGGCACATTCCATTAGCCAAATGCCTGCGGTAGTCTGCGTCTCTCACCAGGCCAACTCGCATAATAAAAACTATTGCCACTTCACGTTACAGCTCCCATGCAAAGTCGGGTCTGAGACGATATACACGCATGCAATAAGAATACTTGCTATGCAGACACATTGCTACTCAGAACCAGGAACAAAGGACCGGTAAACTTCGGAGAGAAACAAACTTGCAACATTTGGCAACAAGACCAGAGCACCAGCAATCGAGCTATGGATCCGCCGATAACATATTCAAAGCGACTGCATCGACCTTGCGAGTCGGTTTCCTCTCACCGCGCGACCGCTGGATTGCTGCTAGACGCTTGCCGTGCGTCATCACTCAGACAAACAGCAAAGATGGCTGCCAGTCGAGGAGGGCGAGACTCGCGCGTCATTCGGGAGTGGCACACTGTCTCTAGAGCGCATTGTTGGCAAGGCCCCCTCGCACCTACTCCTACACACATTCAGTAGCCGGAGCTGAGCTCTCAGAGCCGATGGAGAAAGCAGTCTCCAAGCTTCGAGAGGTCCAATCAGGGCTCGCAGCTTCCTTGCTGTGCCACAAAGCCTCAGGTGGCAGCAGCAGCAGCGACATTAGTGACAGCGGAGGCAGCAGCACCAGCTGGGTAACACGAAAATGCTGCTCGACAGGGCAGGATGTGCAGCAAGTAATCAGCTGCAGTAATCACCATCAGCAGGGGGCAGCAGAAACAGGAAGAGCACGGGCTACAGAAGCAGGAGCAGAAAGAGCAGGAGGGAGAGTAGGACGAAAGAGAAGCAGGAGAGCGAGCAGCGGCAGCAGCGGCCAGCAAGGCTGCACGGCCTGAAGCGAGCAAGCAGCTACCACGCACCACGGATGGGCGCCGGCCGGCGCCTTTATGCGGCAGCGCAGAGAAATGACACGACTTTCGAAACAGGCAGCGATTACGGGGCAGAGAAGACGTCGAGGCTAGCACTCACTTTTGACTGCTGAGGGCCAGCGCCTTCTGTACAGGAGTGACTTCGAAGGAGAACTCGTCCAGGATTAAGCACAACACGATGGCATAAGTTGCCAGCTTATCCTTTAATCTCGAAGGCATGGACCTAGGAAAAAAAGTTCCAAGGCCAAACTCAAAAGATCGCGCCAGAGCAGAGTACAGCTGCCATTCTACGCCCAGCAGACATTTTAATTAACTAGCAGACAAGAGCAGGCAGACAGGCGAGTCCATGCACTACTCTAAGCAACCTGTGGCAGCAGCGTTACATTTCGAGCACGCACTCACCAATGCACGCTCTTGCCGAAACCGGACTGCACAGTAAAGGCCTCGTAGAGCTTCTCCTGTATAACGTCAGGCACTTCGAGTGGGAGGAATGGATCTGCAAGCAAAAAAAAACGGATGTCTATCTAATTTGCATTACTGTGCGCAGCACCGTTAGGCTAAAGTCGGCAGTTAGGAGCGACTTTATAACAAGCTGCGATCCTGCTACTGTTGTGTGTGCACGTACGTGTGTGGTCTTGCTAAATAGCAAAAGCCTTTAGAGAATTCGTACTAAACAGTATTCCAGAAGGTTGCATTTTCTTCTGGCGTGCAGAAAGTGACCGATAACTCCAATCTCTAGTCTGCACACTAACAGGAACGCTGCACTCCGATTCGCTTGCGTCTCAGCTGGCGCCCAGCAGCACGAATGCCTCACTCGGATTCGCTGGCTAGCATCGTGGCGCCCCTAGTACCGGCATTCGATAACACTTAAGCGGCTGCACTGTCATTGTCTGGGGTCTAAAACTCTCATAAAACGATCGCTACACTATTCACACTTGCTTAATTCAGGTAGTACATCAGATCTGAGCTAAGTAAATGCAGCTCAACCTAGCGAGTGTTGCTAGGTCTCCAAGGTTTGCAGCTCTGGCATTGAGTCGGCGGGTCTCATTAGTTCTGCATGCTCCGAAATATGAGACATGCCATCACAGGCAAAGAGACGTGCCAGCATCAAAAGCAATCAAAGCAGCCACGCCAACAAAGCTGCCAATAAATTGTCGTATAACGAAGTCGATAGGCCTTTTACAGTTAGTATCTGGCCTACTACCACACGAATTCTGTGTCACACATCGTCAGTATGGCAAAAACATAAACCCCCTAAGAGTTCTGATTAAAATCTGCTTTATTCGGACTCGCATCCTCGTTTGATCTGTCGTTCAAACACCCAATGAGGCAAAATGGCTGCTCAACCCCCCCCCCACTGCTATGAATGCCATAAAGACACTTGTATCGGCTTGCCAAAAGTCGTCCACTTGGAAGCAGTAAAGCAGCCTTAATCTCTACAGTGTGGCAAACAAGTAAATGTGTCTATTCTCGACTGTCCGGGCTCAGGAATAACTGACAGGAGCCAGCGTGCAATAGCCTCAAAAACGGATGGCTGGGAGGTTGCTTGCCAGAGGCGGTACTGGAGTGTGCAGTGCAGAAATAGTCGGTGGGTGTGGCAGGCAATTTCGTAGACTTGTTTTGTTTACACCAGAGCTTAGCATCTTGTTATAAACAACAACTTCACGCTACTCCGGTAGAGTAGAATGCTTTGCTTTGACATGCTAGCTGTGAATGTGTTGCTGTTAGCATCCGCCCTCCAGGAACTTCAGCCTTCGTATGCCCTGCGCCGACGCTAGCCAGCCAGGGAAATCTGAAGTACATGCACTCCAAGCCTAACTGCCAGATTCGCTCGAATCTAGGCATGGAGGTGACCAGCACTGTGAAGACTTGGCACCATTGCACCAACATGCAGGAAATCGCTGACAATCACTGAGCGCTATACAAAACTCTTCTGTGTAACACCCACACGGTCTTTATGACTTTGTGAAGTTACAGACGGAGATACATTACATACAAGTCACAGCCGGCAAGAGCAGCAGTCACACTCGGGCCATGCTTCAGGAGTGAGGCTGCTTTTGTCGACGAAAACGACGGGATAGTGATCTAGTTATCTTTGGGTATTACACAACAGACATTAGTTTTAAGGACTAGACAAACATGGGTGTGTCTGCTCGAGTACGATTTATGCATACATCACCAGTCCAAGACCAATGGAAGAGGAGGCATTAGCAACATCCGGTTGGCGTGGATTGGCAGGGAAACAGCCATAACATTATGCACGTCGGCATAGTGAACCCAAAGTGAACGCATTCACGATCCCGATGGCGCCGGGGCTCCTGGAACCAATTGCGCTGCATGGTCACTGGCTCAGCATAGTAACTGTGTTTCCACCGAGTAGGAAAACAGCCCCATAAACTCCGACCTACGACTAGGCATTAGGAGTCGTGTTGCAAAATAACCAATCTATAATCGACTTCGGCGTGCAAGGATGTTGATCAAGTGCTGAGACTGGTAGGAATAGGTTCGACAGTAGGACAGCTGCACCTCCTCTGGCTGCACGAGAAAGCTTCCGTTTTAACTCTGCATCTCCCCTCCCCTCTTCACCTACTCTCCCCTCTGAACCTCCTCTTCACTCTGTATGTAATGTATCTCCGTCAGTAACTCCACAAAGTCATAAAGACCATGTGGGTGTTACGCAGGAGAGTTTTCTATAGAGCACCCACAGCCTAAGCGGCTTTCGGTACGCATTCGGTAGCCAACAGATTTCGTCTCATGCAACAAAGAGAAAGTGGGAAGCATAGCAGAGTCAGGAGAGCAGTTGAGGTAGTGAGAGCATGGAAGTAGCAGCTCAGGACCGCTGAAAAGAATGAGCCGTAGTCGGCAGTAGGAGAGTAGTCATTATTGCGCAAGAGTTGTGGAAGCGAGTTCAACAGTCTAAGACCTGCAGAGCTAAAGCTTCTGTCTCCAACGGTCTTTAAGCGGAGGAATGGAACAGCTAATTTACTGTCCACACAGGACCTGGGGGCACGAACGGGCTGAAACTGATGCAGCAGTTCAGCTAGGTACGAAGGAGCCAAGCCGTGGCCTTGCATCTCAACTCCTCACTGCACCTACTCTTCCCTCTACACCTACGCTCCCCTCTGCACCTACTCTTCACTCTGCACCTCAACTCCTCACTGCACCTACTCTTCCCTCTACACCTACGCTCCCCTCTGCACCTACTCTTCACTCTGCACCTCAACTCTCCACTGCACCTACTCTCCCCTATGCACCTTAACTCTCCACCTTCTCTCCCCTCTGCACCTATTCTCTTCTCTGCCCGAGAAGGCGCCTCCATCCACAGTAGCCAGAAGGCCAATGACACTCCCCTGGCATCTCTGCAGCCACACCAGTGACAAGTGTAGACTCCCAAGAACATTTCTACGAATCGATCACAGGGAAAGCTTGGCACGGATGTCGAGAAAATGAGAAAACATCAGCTGTGGACCTTGCTCAAGTGACCATGGCACGTCACTCGGAGCCAGACCGACCAATTCAGGCGTCACGAGAATCCGGATATGATCTCACTACCAACCAAGTTTGCTCAGCACACACACACAAAATGAGCCGTCCTTCGAAGTTTCTGAAGCAAATTCTGGATTCGGACATAATGGCCCTCTTACAAGATATTTTGTGTAGCACCTTCAGAACGCTGCCAAGTAAAATTTACTGGCTGAGCTGGTGATTCCCACTCTAAATATGCATCTCGTCTTTGCGACAGAGTCGGAGGCTTGTTCAATTCCTAATCAAAGGCTTAGCGAGAGCAGATTTGTGTATTCGCAGACGTAGGCAAGGTGTGGCTTGAAACGATGCAAGAAATCGATAATGTGGTATGAAAGAAAAAGCCCAAACTGGATTGCCTGATGAAGGAGAAACTAAAGAACTATTCCAAGCAGTTTATTATGTTTTGATGGGGTTAGTATGCCAAATGCATGCAGCGATTGGAGCTTCTGCCTCATCATCTTAGTGGACACTTTCGTAGCACTTGTCCACAGAGCATTTCATGCTCTGCCAAGCCCTATTTCTTAAAAAGTTATAAATGGCTCGACGAGTCATTTTTTCTTTCAGAAATACAATTGCAGAGATGCTCCTTGCTCAAAAACTGCACCAACTATAGCTGTTGCATAATCCCGAGCCTTATTTTATTTCAGCATGTCCGGTGTATGTCTGTGCATGCACACAACCGAGTGTATCAAGCTCCACAGTCGAATCAGCCTACTTTCAGCTATGTAATATTGCTAAAATTCGGGCCTGCTCAGACAGGAATACCAAGTTGGTCCATGCTTTTATGATATACTGTCTCGACTTCTGGAATTCCCAGCTTGCATTTCAACATCAATATACAATCAGGCGCTTACAGTTGGTGCAAAGCTTTTCGGCCAGGTTTGTCTATAGTAAGCGGTGCCATTGCTACATCACACGGCTTCTCGCTGACTTGCACTGGCACCCAATCAAGCAGCTTATCGACTTCAAAGTTCAATCCCTTACTTTTAGGTCCCTCAATTCTTTGGCTCCAGCCTACCTATCCGAACTACTTCCACACCAGGGTATGCATAATAGCATCTGCTCTTCTGACTAATCGTTAACCAAGGCCTCAAACGCATCTGAAGCTACAAACGAACCTGTTTGTCACAGCATTTGCTAGGTGTATGCAAGCTCTCCCACTAACCAGATTTGCATGTTGACACTGTGTATGTTATCAGTAACCATTTGATCATGCTTCCTTTACAGCATAGAAATAAATGTAAAGAAGCCTAGACAGAAATTAAGTTCTCTGAGGGTGCCAGAGAAATAAATAATATTTTTTTCCTCAATAATGAACTTTCATGAAGAAATGCCCTAAACAGTCGTCGAGATCTCGAGAGGGGATACTTGTCATAGCCACGAAGCCTTTAGTTCTTGCTCAGACACAGCTACAGAAAATTAGCCTGTAATACCTTGCAACCACTTCCAAGGCTTCCTCATATGAATCCTCCACATCTGGTGGCACTTTTCAAGGCTCTACCAATTGAGCTATTGCAACCCTGGTTCCCTGTTAGAAACACAGGGCTCATGCAACTTGGACATTAAATGACCACACAGGTGCTCAAGCGAGCCAGATTTCCGGGTGCATCGCTTGAATGTATGCTTTTGTTTCAAGTTTCTTTGAACTGCAGTGGGTGGCAAGCAGCATCCACTGTGTCTGCTTCGGTCCGTAACCACAACCCCCGGCAGATTCAGGCAAGTAAGGGACAACTCCACACGTGCGAGTAAGCACACGCACGCACGCGCGCACACACACACACACACACACACACAGCCACACACACACACACACACACACACACACACACAGAGCCACACACACACACACACACAGCCACACACACACACACACACAGAGCCACACACACACACACACACACACACAGCCACACACACACACACACACACACACACACACACACACACACACAGCCACACACACACACACACACACAGCCACACACACACACACACACACACACACACACACACACACACACACACACACACACACACACACACACACACACACACACACACACACACACACACACACACACACACACACACACACACACACACACACACACACACACACACACACACACACACACACACACACACACACAATAATACGCACGCATGCGAAAGTCTTCCCGTGAGCACAATGGGCATTCAGTGCCAGTACATCTTGAGGTGCCGAGGCCACTTACCGACTCCTGCATACAGCACATGGCTCACGCACAGCAACGGGTCATACACGGGTCGCAGCCGTGGGCAAGATGACAGCAGCAAGCAGAGGAGGGCAGGCTTGACGTTCAATGAAATGCGCTGTACGGTACCTCTCTTTTTTAAGTCCGAGGCTTTCCACGAGTGCATCGTGAACAAGTAGTGCAGGTACATTAGAAGCGACGCTTTACGAAGGCGCTGAGAAGCTTTCACGGGCAGCCGACGGAGATGGTCGAGGATGTAACCACAATAGCTGTGCGGAAACAGGCCGAAGTATCACCGGGCTGCAGCACGCTGTGCAAGCGAGGCAGCCAGCAAGCAATTACCATGCTTGGCCTCCTCACACGTGCATTAATGGGAGAGAGAGAGAGAGAGAGAGAGAGAGAGAGAGAGAGAGAGAGAGAGAGAGAGAGAGAGAGAGAGAGAGAGAGAGAGAGAGAGAACGCCTGCAGAAACGAGTGCCACCTGAACACACTAATGCGTAATCAGCAAAAGGAACATTTTATGGCAGCATTATAATGACCGGCAGCAATAGTTTTATGAGAAGTTGGCTGCTGTCTAAGCCTCCCCGTCAAGTTTAAAGACTTGTGCACGGCAGTGCTTCCCTCTTCCCCTGTCGAGCCCCCAGGCTTTTCAGGTATTTGAACCTTCCTTCTTCATCTGAGTTGTCAGCTTGTGCCCCCCAGAGCATGCATGCGTGCATGCTCGCGAACTCTCTCTCTCTCTCTCTCTCTCTCTCTCTCTCTCTCTCTCGTCACTTCTCCACGTATCCCTCGGTGCTTCTCTCCTCTTGCTTTCTTGCTGTGTCTCCTTTCTCCCTTACTCTTTGTTGTAGACAATTGCATGGTAGCATTAGAGCAGTGAAGCCGGCGACACAATACGTCTGTAATAGCGTTTCTCTTACCTGTTCTCTGCTTGCCATTGCTTGATGGCTGCATCGTCACTCTTGGCCAATGACTCGGATACCGATGACACGACATCGAGCTCAGCTTGCGACAGAACTACCAGCAGCTTAGGAACACGGTGTCTATATAAATGAATTATATACACACACACACACACACACACACACACACACACACACACACACACACACACACACACACACACACACACACACATATATGTAGAAAGAGAGAGACAGCCGTATCACAGCACACATGAGATGCTACCATGAACGCAGACATCACACCGGCGCTCTGATATTGAACGTAAAGCCCCGCCCTGTCAGCTTTGCCCCGAACTGGGTCCGAGGCAAGACAATGAGCTGCTTAAGATACAAGTGCATAATAATAATAATAATAATAACAATAACAAGACATTTGCACAATGCTATCAAAGAACTAGATCGCTTTCTAAGCACTTTACAGAAACTGTAAAGAAAGCACGTCAATTTGGTTAGCGATAGCAGGCAATGTCAACAGGCATGAACACACGAAGGAAAATCTACACGGACCCAGCCAATGCTTCCAGAAGCAGGTGCGTTTATAGCTTCTTTTTAGATGTCGTCAAGTAAGGGGATGTCGCGACGACAGTGGGGATTGAGCTTCCGGATTTGTGAGCACACGAACTAAAGGACGGTCTTCAAAGAATTTGAGGTTGGTTCGAGGCACAGCTAAGCGACTTGAGGCAGACGATCGGGTGGTACGATGCCAAGCCTGGCTGGGGAGTAGTTTGGACTGGTTGGGTGGAGAAAGAGATGAAGTGACCTAAAAGAGTGACAAATCCTTGAAGTCGATATGCTGCCTGATGGGAAACCCGAGCAGGTCGATGGGAAGTGGTGTCATGCAGCGATTGCGACGTCCACGACAGACAAGCCTAGCTACAGAGTTTTGCATCAACTGTAAGCACCTTGTCGCACAGGCTGAAAGACCTCCGAGTGGTGAGTAAGAGAAGTCGAGTCAGGATATCATAAAATGCAGGACCAACTTGGATCACAGCTGGATACAGGTGAGTACAAAAGTGTCTGGCATCTTCCATCTCGGTCACACCCCTAAAGAAGATACAGCTGAAGCTGGAGAATAGGCAAGGGATATGAGACAAAAAATGTGCAACACGGGATGCCGCCTTAGACACGAGCACACTACAGCCGGCAGCAGGAGTACTCTAGCACCGAAGCACAACAGCTGCAGATATCGATAGCAGGTTGCCAAACAGCTGAATCTGTGCAGAATAATCCTTTGTCATCAGCAGTGTCTAGAAGGTGAAAGAAAGATGTGGGGCTAAGTTTGCTGTTTCTTTACTGTCCTCATCGGACATGAAGGCATGGATGTGCAGATACTACAGTGGCAGCTGATGCCACAGCAGAGTTTAGAGGTGAGTTCTAACCTGTATCTATCCGATGCTCATAAGGAGCAACATAAGCTTCTTTAGAAGCTGTGACCAACTAATACGTCTCAGACTTAAAAGGTCAGTCAAAGTAAGGCATGTTAAAAAAAAAGCATCTGGTGGAAAAACCCATCAATCGAGAAGGGCATGCCAGGTGCAAATGCTTGAATGGCAACCTCACAGCAGCAGTAACGACCTTGCGAGTTCACCGATTCCACCAATCCACTTGAGGTATACAAAGATCAAAAAAATTAAAGCATAAACAATTATAGTTCCTCTACTTTTTTTTATTACGATTTCCTAAACTTTCCCAGCCGTGTCCTGCATCTGATTTACCGACGTGCCCGAAAAACGCATAACGGAAGTCAAATTCGTGGCCCCCAATTCTTACGATTTGATTTTTTATTGCATGATCGGCTAGACATGGAAGTCGAGGTGTATCTTTGCATGTTAACTTTAAAAAGATTGTGGGTTTTACACTACAGTTTTCTATAATTGCGGCCAAGTCTAAGCAGCTTTCGAGACGAATATGGTAGCCAACAGTCATCACCAGAAACAAAGTGAAAGTGTGAAGTCTAGCTAAGTAAGGTCAGTCGAAGAACTGAGTGCAAAGGAAGTAGGTGCACAGGACGAACGGATGTCACGTGGGAGTGGGCATCCGCAGAGAAGATGTCGTTGCATGCGATTTCTGGAAGTGAGTTCCAAAGTCTAGGTAGGATCAGCACTGCAAAAGCTTTTGTTGTCAACTGTCTATCGCTGAAAGACCAGAATTGCTTTATTATTATTATTCTAAGGGGACCAGGGACCACAAGTAAGCTGAAACTGGCGTAGCAGTTCACCAAGCTATGAAGAACCACTCCACGGCGGGCTTAAGAAGCAGCTAAGATTTTGCTATGCATCCATCGACCAACGTGGACCAATTGCCACTCCCTTAGCAAAGAAGACACGACTAAATTTTTTGATTTATTAAACCAATCTTGCAGCCATGTTCATGACTAGCTAGAGAGGCTTTATGGCCTTTTTTTTTCAGCAGCCCTGAAAATACTCAACTACAGTAGTTCAGTCAAGGCGAGCTCAGAGAGCAAGTGATACGCCAGGATGTGAGTTAGCTATCTGATCTCCTCGGCTCACAGTGGCACTTACACAAAAACCCAGTCTTTCTTTGCATGCTTTGTGTGCTCACATGTGCATGACTCAATTCAAGCTCCTGACCACGGTTCCTAATATCCGCTGGCCCTGAGTATCTTGGTGAGTGCGTTTGCAGACTGGTCTAAGCATGCCACTTGTGTGCTTTTGCATATTTTCAAAGCAAAATAACGAGCATGTCACTAACCTTTGGTTATTGCTTCTCTTGCAGCAAATTGGAAGGCATTGAACTCAGAGAGAGATTTAGGTCTCTTGGGGATAGCACAAACGACTTATTGTTATTGGGTACTACATTCTGAGCTCTGAATTGCTAGATTTGGGTTATGATTTAGTTTATCAGGAAAGCAACACTGACTTGACATTGTCTTTGGAGAAAGTCTACAAATGGCTGTCACCAGCTCTGATTCAAAACTTATAAGAAGCTATCATCGCTGATATCATTGGGAGCTATAATTGCTGATATCATAGGAAGCTATGGTGCATTTAAACGGCCCCTTTTCTCAAGTAAAGAAAAAAACTTGTAGGAACCTGTCCAAGCTCCGAGGTGACATTGCTTAGTCCACGAGTGTGCTACGTATGGGTGTACCCAAGCATAAATCACACATAATCATTGCAATTCCGTATACAAGAAAAAGGTCGAAGACATCAAGTAATTGTAGCTAATAATGTAGCTTACAAGAAACAGGCGTAAGATATGTGCCTCACGGACACATGAATGTCAACCCCTTAGCCGGCCAAGGCACATTACCATGAGTATGGTTTATGTCAAAGACCCCGTGTCTTGATAAGGCGTGACAGCAGACAACCTCACAATAGGACAATACAGCTGCGACCAGTAGCTTCGCCAGGGGGTACAAGAGCATTGCCCCCTACAATCGGGCAGCGAATTTGGCCACCTCTATTCCTCCGGGGGGGGGGGGGGGTGGCACGACCGGTCACCAACGATGAAGTTGCGCGTTAGTTCCACTCGATGAGCCATCGCTGAACCAATGTCGAATAAACGCTATGCTTAGCGCTATAATTTGTTTCATTAATTACGTGTCTAGTCCTGCCTAAATGAAAATAAATCTTGTGGGTCTTGACCTCCTAGATGAAAAACCCGATTCTGCCAGGAGCTAAAGCTACAACCAAAAGCTAAAGAAACCTCACAAATTATACCGTATTGTAAACTTGATTCTATGGTTTCTAAAAACAGATCTAATTGCTAGTCCGATCGCAGCAACGAGCTGCCCAAGGGAACCAGTGAAAGCACAATCAGCAGCAGCCTACGGCAATCACAGTAATCAGAAGCAACCAGCATCGGCAACCGGAAGCAGCCGAGGCAATCAGCGGAAGCAGCCGAGGCAATCAGCGGCAGCAGCGATCAGCACCAGCTAGCTGTCAGGTTGCACAGTGATGTTCGAGGAAGGCTTTCACAGCTGGGATTAGATTACTAGATAACTGCATCGTCATCTAAAGTCTGCCTGGCTTGACTGCCATCATCAGTAAAGAGAACACAAGGTAAAGGCTAAGCGATACATGAGCAACACACAGACTGCTGGGCGTGCGTTGGAAGTGAGCGCCTGCTTTTGGCTATGCATCGAGGCTCATTGGCAAGGGGCCATGCTGAGCTACATAGGTATACAGCAGCCACGTGGAAATAAGAGTGGAGGCACAGAAGGAAATGCTGCATAAGCAGCTACTCGCAAGGATACTGCCTTCCAATGGGTAGGCCTTTGCAACGTCGGTCGCATCCTTATCGTGCGCTGGCAGTAGCTCTGATGGCTGGGCAGTGGAGACAATTGAACTATCTGCAAAATGCACGAGGTCACACGATTTACCGGCCAGGGCACCAGACCTTAAGGTCGTTCAGTAACATGGCATTGCCTCGCTGCCAAATCCCTTACAAGCCAACTAGCAATCAGCACTTCGCTGGCACGACACGTGACAAGGAGTGCAGCAGCAGCACGGTCAGGGCCTGTCGAGATGGTGCGAGTGGCTTAAAGTACCAACAAGTCGTGGGCAAAAAGCAAAACGAGTGACGATGAAGTCGAACATGCAGTGCAACCCGTCAGCACGACAGGTGATGCCAAGCAAATGCACCATTTCTTTTAGTTGCCCTGGCACCATCTCGGCTATGTTTTAGCGAGCCACTCTCTTGTGCAGACCGAGATGACATGGTGCAAACTGAAGCTCGCTCGATACAGGACAATACACAGAGTCGACACATCAGCACAAAACATACTGACACTCGTCGTGCATCTTATCAAAAACAAAACAGCTTTGGCAAAAACTGGCTACTAGTGGCTGATGCCATGAAATCAAAGTTGAAACCAACAGGCACACTCCATTTGCTAAAGGTCGAAAGCTGCTGTGAAACGGGCCAATTTGATAAGCAATACACAGGCGTGTCCTGGTCAGCAGGCCAAAGCATTCAGCGCCATACATCCCCTAAGTGAAGTCCGGCTAAAGGCCAGACAGGGAGATGGGTGGGGGGACACAGCTGGATGCAGTAGTGCACGTCAGATCGCAGTAATCCAGCCAGTGAACAATAATTATGATACTGAAGCCTACTTCAAGCTCGCTAAGAGAACTAAATCTATCCCTAGACACTTCACAGAGGCTGGGAAGACTTTGAAAGACATCTTTGTGCAGCAGAAAATTATTGGACACAAGCGTTTGAAAAAGTGGAGTCGTAAGTCCAGCGGGTACATAGTCGCGAATAAAAGCGGTTACATTGAGCTTGCACAGGTGTCCACAGCTAAGCCAAATGCACTTGCAATCGCCTACGCACAGCAAGAGTAGCCAAAGTGAATGAGGAAGCAAGAGCAGCTCTCGACCAAGGAGGCCTAGGCGAGGCACGGGACCAAGGCCGACATCGCTCAAGCAGTTCAGCAAGGTGCGAAGGGGCCAGGAGGTGGCATGCGCGGACACTCCCACAGACACCGGAAGTGCCGTGCACAGCGATTAAGCGCGCGCACCACACATACGAGGACCGCCGCACATAGCAGCCGCGCTTAGCGGCAGTGGGCCGCTGGAAGCAGGGATGGGATGCCGTCGGCTGCCGCGTGCTGCGCTCTCGCATGCGCATCTCACGCCGCCGCCGCACCTGTATCCTTCGATTCGACAAGGGCTTTTTGCACGGCACTGCTGACGGCCGTCTCCAGAATTGCGCCCTTGATCGAGTTCTTCAAGCGACTCTCCATGGCCTTTCGCTTCCTCTTGCTTCCGAACGTGCTCGTCAGCTTGTCGGCCTTCGAAGCGAGAGCGGCAAGCGCACGATGGCGACACCTCGAATCGATCGCTCAGCGAGCGAGCGAGCACACGCACAGCCGAGAGCTGCGAGCATCGATCGCAACGAGTCGTGCCATCATCTCTCCTCTCCCCCACCACGGCCAGGGAATCAAAGCCGGCAGGCAGCTCAGCCGGGGATGGAATGCCAGAAAAAAGAGACGGGCGTGACCGCGATGCAAACGACCTCGGGTTTGCAAACAAACGTCCACGTCCACGTGCGGCACACCGGGCAGTGGAGAACAAAGTTTCCGAATTGCATAGATGCAACCAGCGTAATGCCTCTGCAACGCATTGCCTCTGCCAATGTCTGCTTTATAACAGGACGAGCTGTCACGTGAGGGAGGGTAGGAAAGTTGGGAGACAGCACATACATGCACTGGAACTCAAGCACAACTCACACGCGCAACTTAGGTCAAGATTTCGGTCAAAACAGCCACCTTTCACTTTCCATGCTAACTCACAGAAAGCGCATGCGGTTGCCAAGAGACAAATTTGAAGATATAACCCTTCGGCGCCCAAAATTACTGTGCGCGGTACGAATCCTATTTTGTTTGGCATCATTTGCATTGGTTCTGTAATAAGTCTCAGTGTGCAAAGAACGAGCACCGACGCATTCGCACAGCAGCAGGAGCACACGGCCACTTGCGGAGTACCCTTTGGCAAACGGCAAAGACCGACGGCAGCCGATCAACAGCCGCTAGCCGGCAACATCATGTTTAGGGATAATCTGTCTGTCTCTCTTTCTGTCCCTAAAACATCTTTGGCAGCTGCGGTTAGATCATCAGCTCGCAGTTTACATTTTAAAATGCGAGCACATCAGCTGCTAGCGACAGTCATGCACCGTCTGAGCGACATCTTTTGAAGGTCAAGACGACATTTCATACCGGCATCCATGCCATCGGGCACATGCAGCGACTCACCCAGCCCCCAAGGCTGGCAAGATGGTGGCAGGGCCACCTCGAAATCGAGTCTGCTGCGGGCTGCAGGCGGCCCGCAGCAGACTCGATTTCGAGTCATGCATTGCTGTTTCTCTTTGGGAAAAGCCGTTGCAAAGCATCTACACATTTCTGCATGCGGTAGAAGAGGCGACGAGCCAACTGCTCCTCGTGGATCGTGCTGTCTGATTGACAGCACGATCCTTGGGGTCCAAAGTGACTGGGCCATGAACCGATAAATCGAAACCCTATCACCCGTCTGGACGACCACAAAGAAGGAAAAGGAGAGAGCGTGTCACAAAGAGGGAAAAGGAGAGAGCGTGCCATAAAGAAATAGGGCACTGTCGACGGAGAGCGCTCACTGCCGTTGGCCAAGCTGCCACAAAGCGAGGCTCACTCGCTCCCTGCTGAGAAGGAAGGAAAACCGCGTGCGCTCTCACCTTCTCGACGCCGGTCAAGGTTTCGGCTGTGTTCTCCAGCGAGCCTTTTGCGTCCGCCGCTGCATCGGCGGCATCGGCATTGTCTACGTTGTCGGCCACGGGCTTGGCCAGCAGCAGCCTCGTCTCGCAAAGCCGCATGGTGCCGCTGGGGCGATGCACGAGTGCCACGTAATGGCGAGAGAGAGAGCCCGTGGTCGCTTCGGCAGCGCCAAAGTTCTTGGCCACGTACTGCATGTCTGCAGTTTCGGCGACCTGTGCGCAAGGAGTGCTGCCCATCGCAGATCACAGCGGCAAGGGGTGCAGCAAGGCTCGCAGGGCTTTCGATAATTCCGGTGAACTACTGACGGCGACCGGCCGCCAAACCGAGCCTGGCTTGGAAAACTGCTCCCGACTGCACCGATCCTCCCGGCTAGAGTTATGTACCCATGCCTTCGTACAAAGCCGAGCTCTCAAACGGTTAGAATGAAAGCAGTGCCAAAATCTGTGATGCACCGCACAGATCGACCGATATTGAAAACGCATAGAATTTTTTTGATTTTTTTCACGCGTGGCCAGGTCTTTCCCGTGCCGGGTTAGGACGCATAGGACTTGAGTACCCAAGATCGCCTGTACCAAATCAAGTCTGTATCGTGCGACAGTCACATTTCAAGATCTGCAACATGTCGGCATCAAACTATTAATGGGCAGTTGATTTAACAGCCTCATTTGTATAGCGCCAGAGCAGCCTTAACGGCTATCACAAACGCTTCTTGCAGTGTGGATAATAGAGGATTACATGCCGCAAGATTCGAGCCCACGACGACCTGTGTCGCCGTGAAGTGTAAGAAGCCCTGCCTTTGGGCTTAGACAAAGGATGCCGTGAGCCAGCGAGTAAAACTTCATAGAGAACATGTTTCAGGTCCCTCCCTGCCGTTTTCCATCAACCGTAAACAGCATTTCTGCTGTAGGTGATTTAGACCACTTTCACTTATCACTTCTATGGCAGCAACATCTAGCTGTACTTACATCGGTCCACTCCAACCACTAAATCAGCTGCCCTGATTGATAATAACAATAATAATAACAATGACAACAATAAATTTGGTTATCACCCCCAGAGAACTTAATGTCTTTCTAGACACTTAAAATTAACATTGAAAAGTGTAAAGGTAGCTTGATAGACTTAAATCCTGCAGAGCAAACATTAGGTCTCATGTATCGGCCAACTTCCTCAAACTAGATGATGATAAAGCCGAACCCTGCATACGAAACCCTCGACTATGGCTGTATTCAGTGACCTTCAGTTCTCAATAGAGGTGCCATGAAGAGATCACCGCCGAGAGCTAACAATTTGAAAGTACGCTTAGACAATCACCAGATGCTTGGAAGTTTAATTCAGAAGACTGCCGGCGCAGACAACGACCGAGCTCGATCCTTGTGCACGATTAGGAGCTACTTACCATAATAGCTAGCTACAGGTCTCGTTAGCCTCAGGGCCCTTTCTATGCCAAACTATAATAATATCATCTCGCTTGGGCATCACTGGCACTGCTCTGCAATGGTTCAGGTTTGATCTCAGTGGGAGACTCCAAAGTATTGATGTGAATGGACAAAGATCATCCGAGGTACCTCTGAAATATGGGGTACTTCAGGGCTCTGTGCTTGGTCCGGTTCTTTTCATGGTTTATACTCTCCCTCTTGCCGATGTGATCGCCAAGCACAATCTAGGCTTTCACTTCTATGTGGATGACACTCAGTTGTACCTTTGCTTTGATCCCTCCCAACCCCGAGCCCGTCGAATTCTCTCAACTCCTCAACTGTACTGATGACATATGCACATGAATGGCAGCAAATTTTCTTAAATTAAATGATGATAAACCCAACTTCCCAGTTATGGGCAAACTAAGTGTGATTCAGAAATTGGAAAGGCTAAAGCTCAAAATCGGCTCTGCCAGCACATCTCCTGTTGAATCTGCACGAAATCTAGGAGTCATGTTCCAAAGTGACCTTTCGTTAGACAACCATATCAGCTCCACTATCAAGTCAGCCTACTTGCAGACATAACATTGCTAAAATTCAGGCTTGTATAGACAGAGATACCACATCTAAGTTGGTCCATGCATTTGTTACATTCCATCTTGACTTCTATAGCTCACTGATTGCTGGTGTATCGGTCTAGCAATCAGGTGCTTCCAGCTGGTGCAAAACTTTTGCAGTTAGGCTTGTCTTCGTGAGCGTCTAAGTTGCAACATCACACGACTTCTCGACGACTTGTACTGGCTCCAAGTCGAGCAATGCACCACCTGCTTTTCAGAATCTATTCGTTTACCTACACCTCGTACGAAACTCGAATCCTTTGGAGACCGTGCCTTCAGTGCGTATGCTCTCAAAGCCCGGCACACACATCCGATTTGCCGATTTGCGTCACGACATCTCCTGACTTGACACGTTTAAGAAGAAATTAAAAACGCATCAATTTACCACAGCATTTAGTGGGTCCCCGTAAATTGATCCTTTATGTGCTTATGCGTGTTGACACTGTTGCATGCTGACACTGTTGCATGCTGCCACTAACCACCCTTGCATACTGACCCTGTGCCTATCACCCCTAACCATGTTATTCATGTTGTTTATCAAGCATGACACCACTCACCACTCGATGGTGTTACCTTTGCAGCAAATGAAAAGCGCCCAGAAAGAGATTGATTTCTCTGAGGGCGCTTTAACAAGTGTATCATTATTCTTATTATTTAATACTAATAATACATTTGTATAGTGCCCTCAGAGAACTTAAGCTGTTTCTAGGCACTTTAATTTAATATGCCACAGGAAGTGGACCGATTTAACAGTGTTCCACGGCATGCCCAAAGAACGATTCATGCACATTCCATTCACTTCTAGACCGATCATATTTTTTGTTGGAAACACAGCATAACCATCCTGCGAGGTTGCCGGTGAACGTAGCAGTAAGCAACGAGATTGCGACCAGTACTCAAGCACTAACTTCCTCCACCAATCGGTGCAGCAATGGTAGGGGTGGTGGGTGGGGTGACCCTCTCGGCGAACAGCATTGCTTCGGCTGCAAGCAAGTCATTCGACACACCTGCAGGCCATTATAAAACACCCACAGCAGCCGCGCTTGGGCCTTACAACAATCCTTCGCTTCGAGAACCTTGGGTCTGCTGTGTTCACGTGTCTATAGCAGCCAAACAGCATCTCGTGTGACAGCTCCTTATTCAACTTGCCATTGGCAAAAGACACTGCAAAAAAAGAAACAACGAATATTCGCCCACACTCACAACCAATAGCAGTACGAGAATTGCTTTGCATATGCACTACATTTCGAAAGTTTCACTGAAAAAACTGCCTCCACAGCTAGATATCACGCCTGATCCCTATCAAAGGTTATGGACTGTCTTCCACGGTGGCTTGCAAGCAAAAGATTTAACTAGCTCCCTGGTAGAATGTAGACATTGAGGTGCTGAATGGAATTGAGCGACATGATTCTAGAGGGGATGCTACCTACCAAGGGATGGACTCCCTGATCTTGTCTATTTTGTTGACAAAGAAGCTAGAGATGCGATCAGCTGTATCATCGCAAGGATCACTGGGTAAGAAGCTGACCGGGGAGTGGTTAAGGACATGGTTGATCGTAAACATCAGTATTTTTGGACTGTCATCTGTGATTCAAAATGTTTTATGTTTAAAAAAAAAAATAAAAGGTAGACCCGGCCTTTGTTAGGATCGATTGATTGGTACAATCTACAGTAGTCCGCCTCGTATGCCTGTCAATGGACAGTGATTCCTGATCTTTTGTAGGCTTTCTCAAGCTTACGCTGAGTAGACCAAGCAAGTTGAATGTCTGTGGTAAACCATAGGCAGTCTGGGCGAGGGCGCACAGTGCACTTATTCAGACGTGCAAACTCGTCGAGCATGTCAGCAAGTGTCGTTTTGCGGCATTCTACCAATGATGACAGGTCGCAAGGCAGATTGAGCAGCAGTGGCAAAGAAAGTATTCTTGTGCTGTCAGCATAGGAATATCAAGGGTCTTGAGGTTTCACGATTTGCATTACATTACATTTGCATGTGCCTTTATATGCAGATGAAGGCACACACTGTAGACTGAATGAGGTCTCCATGTGGTCAGATATGCAGATTTTGATAATAGGTGATGATAGAAGAAAATATGGTCGAGTGTTTGACCCTTGATGTGAGTAGGGTCATGCACATGAGCCACAAGAGAAAATGAGTCAGTCACTGCAAAGCATTCGGTGCTGAAGGCACCAGAAAAGTGATCAAACTGGATGGTAAAGTCATAACGAGGAAAGGTCGATTTCTTGCACACAGAATCGAAATGAGATCAGAGGAATCTGAGATAGGAAGACTTTGTATCTGGTTGGGGGCGATATACAACTGCCACCATTGGCAGCTTGTTGTCGGAGGAACTAAAAAAATAAGAGTGATTCGAAGGGAGACTGCTTAGAAGGACATGACGTCGGCTATTAGTCTTGCTGCTCGGCTGAGCCCAAAGCTTCAGCCCCATGCACAGCTTACGGGAACTATAGGCCTCTGGCTAACTGACTGAACCACAATTCTCGCCTGTCATTGTCATTGAACCTATCTCCATTCCGTGCTGTCGATGCCTCTGAGCACTACTTATGTGTGCGTGTGCGTGCGTGTTTGTGTGTGTGTGCGTGCGTGTTTGTGTGTGTGTGTGTGTGTGGGAGGGATGCCTGTGTGCACGCGTGTGCATGTGTCCAGCCTTGCGACCATCCAAAAACTGCTGATGCAGAGCAGCTACCGAAGATTCTTCATACCAGTGTTTCGCGAGGGTAGGTGTGCTCGTCTTCGAGCACACTCGTACTAAACAGTACTCGACAACGCTGTACTATTAACTCGCGTGCAGAAATTAAATCTCACAAGAACTGTCTGTCGTCTGCAACTTAGGAACGCTGCGCTCTGATTCGGTAGCCAGCGTCGAGGGCCTCGGTCTCGTACCAGCACACGACAACAGTTAAGTGCGAGCCTGCCATAGGCTGAGGTATACACTCCCACATCACGTATCCACGCCAAGTTAGAGATCCATCCCACGGATTTCACCGCAAATTTTATCTACTTAGTCTTTAAGCAGCGATGAGAGTTTAAGTTGGTAGTGCACAAAGTTATTGGACATAGTTGCGATGCAGAAGGTAAGACCTTACCGCTTCTCGCGAAGGCTCACAAGCTCAAGAACATCTCTCAGCTCGTTATACATACCAACGCACGATTCACACGAAGCCGTCGCCGGGTGCGCTTCGATTCGAACAAGGCTCATGTCGTTCGGCCGGTTACCACATGAGACTCGAGAAATGTTGCTATCAGCCGCGTGGGGCTGGGCTGCCGGAACCTGGTGCTGCGCAAACGGACGAACGACCATGGTCGCGAACAGTTTGGCTTACTAATTATCGGAATTAAACAAAAATAATTTACAATTTATCTATAAATTGAGGTATTTTGGCTATTTTAATAATCTGATTCAGAGTTTTGCAAGCTAGTTTTAGCTTCCTTTAAACTGGACCTCCATTGCATCGTTACGAGCCCGTTTATGCCGGTTCCAGTAGCAAACTTCCGCTTGTATTGGTGTTCAGGCGTTCTGACTGCCGTCAAATTTTTCATCGAAATAATGATAGGCATGTGTTCGTCCTGGAACACCTTTGATTACGCCCGGCGTATTCTGCCGCATGAATGTATCAGCTTACGTTCGGTTTGTGGCCTTTTGTTAGCAGTTGCGTTCGCGTCGTTATACGCTTTTGTTTTCGGCCCCAGTCGCACTGGTTGATCCTGTTGCTATTTCTTGAACCAAGTACGATGATTCTCTGAGTAAAATTATACCTTTATCTCTCGATTATGTGTACCCCGTGATATTCCAGCGGCTGTAGCAACTGTATTTAGTTGCGGGTGGTGTCATAGCGGTCTTTAAGCCCGGGAAGGACCCGACTGGCTGGGGAGTGTGAAATACCGCGTATTTCTCCATGAGATTTATCACGTATCTAAAAGATCTATCAATTCCAATCACTAACATCCAAAGTTCCAGAAACACCGTAAATACTATCACTGGTTAGTTCAACAAATACTCCATGAGATTTCTAAGTTTCTGTTTTGAATTAGCCCCTAGACGGTTTCATCGTCTCGGCGTTTCGGAAACTAGAGTTCTGACGCGTCGCGGAGGGTTGTGAAAAAAAGCGCTGTTAGCGGTCTTCGGCGAGTTCGCTTTGCTAGTTTGTGCGTTAAATGGTGGCGAGTTGTCGTCGTATGCAAAAGCTTATTAAATAAATGCTCCTCGTGTTGTGAGATCCGAAGAAATCAAAATTTTCTGCTCGTAAAACCAATGCTCGGATCCCAGGTTCTTTTTCCGCCGTCCTGAATTGCCGAAAAAGGAATGCTACGAACGCACGTGAGCCGCCGCTGTAGGAGAAGGAGCGCACGCTCGTTGTGTAATGCGCACCGTCAGGTTCTGGCACTCTTCACCTCCATAGAAGAAGTAGGAAATGCCGCTACCAGGCCGACGACGGCAGACAATGAAGAGTGGCGTTCGCCACGTCCCGAGCTTGCTTGCTTGCCGCGACCGAGACACGTGGGCCGAGGTAGCGAACGAGGTAGCGAGTACCGTACGACGTAGGTACGTCGCAGGTAGCGAACGAGGTAGCGACGACGCACGATCGCGCGGTCGAGCGTGGCTGATCCGCACTGAGTTGACGCCGCACGCGGGCAAGCAATTGGGCTTTTTAAATTCACGGAGCAGACTTGGAGCGAGACGTCGACAGAAAATTTGTCCTCACTCGTTATCTTGCGAAATACCCGATCTAGACAAGTTCCTAACTTTGAGAATTATGATAATGATAGAATTGCCACCGATCCATATACACGTCGGTCGAAATTTTTGGAATGAGTGCCGTCATTAGTAGTCCTTCTGTTTCCGAGGACGTACAACATACATTCTTTTCTTTTCTGGCGTTGCTCTCTTTCGTCGGGTATTTTTGAGCCTTAAAAAACACAATTGGCTCGTGGATTAGCCAATTAAGTTTTTGCACTCACTCTTCCCCGATCCTGATCTGGCTTCCCCAGAAAGATGGGCGTAGTGTTGCATTCTCCACCGCCTTTAAAGGAAACGACAGATATTTTCCTATGAGATGGGTTCGCTGAGCATAGGTACCGATGGCGCCAGTAAAGTCACCGCCGCAACACGAAACACTCACGGCGAGGAAGATGCTTCTTAATAATTAGAAATTTGTAAAGCCTCTTAATAGAACTAAGTAATATTTTTACAATGTATGAGCTGCTAAGCAAGCATACAAATTGGCTTACGATAAAACTCGAAAAGTGTTAGCACGCATAAGTGAACGGAGCGCAATTCCCACGGACTCAGCTAATGCTGGGAGGAACACATGTCTTAGCTTCTTTTAAAACGTTGAGTCAGGTCATTTCGTGACGTCAGTAGGGAATGAGTTCCCGACATTTGAAGCAAAGAAGCTAATTCCACGTTATCTAAACTTGTTTAAGTTAGTTAAGAGGTACAGCTAAACAGATCGAGTCAGAAGAGTGGGCAATACGACACGTCACCTGATTGGGAAGTATGTCTGATATGTAGGCCGGTGGAGGAGAATGGAGGGACCTAAAATTGAGTGACACAACCTTGAAATCGATACGCTACTTGATGGGGAGCCAGTGCAAGTAAATGAGAAGTAGCATCATTTCAGCTTTGTTCAACCAACCTTTTAATAAACACTGCATGCCCAGCTTTAAAAGGACTGACAGCTCTGCTTTTATAGCCCACTTGGGGATAGAAATCTACTTTATAACATCGATTGCCTGCTGCATATCCGGCGTGCGTACGACGGGAGAGCTCGGGTGTGCATGATTCAGCTGAAGTATCCTTAAAAAAAAACTGTTGAGAGATTTTATGCTCGCCAGTCAGCTTAGAATTTTACTTCTTGCCACTTGGAAGTGAGCATGCATTCTAAGTAAACACGATGAAAATGTACAGACCACACATCTATATTCTATGTTGCCTCTATATCTAAGCTTAAGGTTACGGAACTTATATTCTACTACCCATGTCGTGAGTTCGAGTCTTGCAACAAGCAACTCTTTTTTCCCACTGCAAGTAAGAGTCAGCCGTCAATGATTTTCTGCTCTGCATATATGTGTGGCTGCTAAAAAAGCTAGCCTCAACCTTTTACTTTTCCGTATCGGGACTCGGTGCAATTAATCTAGCTCCCAGATGACGTAGAATCTCTCCTTGCCCACAAAGAGCATACGAGAAGCCGGGCAATGGCTAGGTTTGACCGAAAGCTTAAAACAAGGAGGCTAGAAAAACAAAAAGGGCGATATTTAATTTTTTGCTCGATTACGCTGGGAAGGTTCGTTTTACTCGAAAGAAAGACTACCTAGTTCACTACTGCTATTTAAAGTTTTGCTTAACGCATGAAATGAAAGCAACTGGCAAACGCTTTTTCAGGTTTCAACAGAAACCATAGCTCAAGAAGTATATTGAGATGTGTGCTGAGATAAAGATCAAGTTTAATGATAAGAAGTTTCTTCGTCTTCTATGGAAGTTAATCATGAACTCTTTCTATGGAAAGACATGCAAAGAAGTTGAAAAACGTGTTAAAACATCCATCGTAAGTGTAATAGACGAGATTGGACAAAAGAAGTTTTTTAAGCGAATGAGGGATCCCAGGCTGACAAACTTTCGAGACTTCGGTGAAAGGCTAAGCATTTTTAAATAAGTCAACAAAAAATAAAATTGAAAGCCGATATTCTTTAGAACTTCAGTTCTCGATTTATCAAAGTTACATATGCAAAAATTCTATTATGATGTTCTAAAACCGAAGTATGATTCTTAGGTCCTATTAATTTACACGGACACTGATTCCTTAGTATTGAAAGTAGAAACGCCAGACATTTATAAGGACATGGAGTCTATGCCAGAATGGCTCCACAGTGACACTTCTGGCAAGTTCAAAGACGAAGTTGATGGCAAAGTAATATAAGAAATATGTGCCTTAAGACCAAAGCTGTACTCGCTGAGATTTGCAGCAGGTGGAGGTAAATCTGCTGCAAATTGAGTGACTAATGCAGGGCTACGGGAAACTATGGGGCACGAAACATTTCTTGAATGCTTGATAGATCACGTTGCTGGGTTTAAAGTTGAAAGCAAGTGTGGGGTGACAGGTAAACAAAAACGAACATTCAGCAAAATAGTGCAAAAGAAACACGAGTTAAACACAGACACTCTTAATAGAGTGGCTCTATCCGCCTTTCAGTCAAAGCGTTATTGGCTTAACTGTGGGCGGTGTAGTTATGCTAACGGTCACTACAGAATTGACAGGGCACTTGGTGAAGGTCGGGATCCCGGCTTCTGTGCAACATACCAAGTTTAATTTGAAAGAAAAATTGTCCTAGTATAGAAGACAATAGACGAAACTCTTCGTGATGAGCCCGAAGGATTTTTCTCAACAGTAGTAAAAAAAAGTTCTCGAGACTCAACTTCCAACTGAACAAGTGTTATCTGAAGAACTAGAAATGGATACTGATTCCGATGACCCTGATTACGATCCTAATCACGAGTCAGAATAAGATACCGATTATGAATCTGAGATAGAATACTACTCTGATGTTTTCTATTCAGAGTCTGATTCCGCTGTTGACAGTAAAACTGATGTTGAACTTGATTAACATTTTTATTATTATATAGCAATGGACGTTTCTAGAATTCTCAGCTGCGATCAATCACGAGATCTCGCACTCAAGATCTGTCAACAAAAGTTAAAAGGTGCGGATCCTCGAATCGTCAATCATTCTCTGGACAAACTAATACCTGATCTAGATACGCGCTATCTCGACATCTTAGTAGAGATTTGCGACACTTACGATAAGGAATGTCGAGGTAAACTCTCCTCAATGTTAACCGAAGCCGAAAGCAAGAAGAAGAAACCGAAGACCAAAAAGGTGTCCAGATTGTAACATCAATGTATTTAGCTTGTCTGCTGTTTTTGTTTCTTTGTGCGCATGTTTTTTTAATCATTGTTTGGAGAAATTTCCGCAGCAGTTACTGATCCAAGTCTAGCAACATCAGCAACAGCACTGAAAGCATACGTAGAATATCTCGTCAAATCGAGAATGACTGCTTGCGATGCACAAACGCTTGATTCCGACATCTCAGTAATGAATGACACTTCAGTAAAGAAATTCTACCTTGACGAGTGTGATACCGAAGCACAGAAAGTAATTTTTACCAGTATTACTCAAGTTACATCTGACCTGGAGACTACTGTCCGAAGCAAAGCTTATGCTCTTCTAGACACTCGTGGTGAAATTGTTGAATACACCACATAGATTGCCGGCCAACAGCCAACTGTATCAACAGTGATCTCAGCTGTATCCGGAATGAAACCAGACATCTCTGGCATCGTGAAAGACGAATGCTATGTAATCCTGCCGGATATCGCAGATGGAACGAGTGCACGGCAAAAGGCCGCTGTTGCAGTAGTTGCAGCATCTGCTGATACAGTTTAGCGATACAATTCTACTTAGTATAGAAAAAAATGATTCCAATAGAAACAAAATGCTCTGATGGGCTAACAGAAGCTCAAGGCCAGCAATTTAGCAATTTCAAGATTTGTGTGTGCCGAATAGGTCGCATTGAAGACATCAGGTCTTCTTTGCTTGAAGCATTGAGACTAGTGTTTGAATACAAAGCATTGAAGATTTCTTGCCCAGATCCAAAGATGTCTGGTATCTTTTTAAAAGTTAGAGATGGTTCTATTTTCGAAGAGTTTCTAAAGGATCTCAAAATTGATGCGATTGGCTGGATCAGGTCAGAAGCTTGTTCTAAGACAATAGAGACAGATAAATTTCCGAAAGCATTAGACTCAGGCTTGTTCGAAGGATTCATGGAGCCAGAGTAATTCCTGCAAGAATCATTGGACGGCAGAGTTCAAATATAAGAAATTCTAATGGCAGCAGGAAATGTAACCGAATTTAATTCAGACAAATTAACGTTATGCACAAGCGTTATATCTAATCGAGAAGTAGAACCATTTTGATCAACGACGAAAGGAATTTTAGTATGGAGGTAAAACTAAAAGAGTGACTATTATATTTTGAAGGAAGAGAGCCATCTACTAATTTACTGTTATGTATTTTGAAATTATATATGCTTTGTTTTGTAAGAGTATATTGATTTAATTTACCCATGAAATACCATTGATAACAATCAATAAGTAAAGTCTGATCTCCATCTTTAAGATGTGGCGGAATAAAAAAATATCAGCAAAAAAATTGAATACTCTTTCTGTAAGCACAGAACCGGTAGACCATGAGACGTTTACTCCAACAGAACTAACAATAAAGCGAGATCCGGCATTAAGATAAAAAAAAATCCCCCTGTAGGCTCAGGTTTTTTCTGACTTCGAAAATGGTTTTCATTGCTACAAAATATTTTTTTTATAAATAGGGTTTGATATAACAACATTACTTGGTCTTGAAAGAGAATTAGCATCGGCATTACCAACATTAGTTACACTAGGAACAGTGAGAACTCCATTAACAGAGAGTGAGAGAGAGAGTTATCAGAAGGGTTGTTTCTTAAGTAACTATATGACAATCTTTCTTTTTTGAAGCCAAGAAATCCATCAACATTAATTAGCCTACCAACTTTTAAATCTCCAATTATATCCACACAAATCTTTCTCACTTCGGTATCAAGGTATTCCTTTGTTGCAGCATCTGTTCCATTGATAGGATACAATACACCAATGTATTTATTTTGAGTTTTCAGACAAATCTCCTCTTACTATCAAGTTTGAATCTTTCCTTATATATAGTTCATTTGTATTGCGCCCCAAGAGAACTTAATCTCTATTCAGGCGCTTTACATATGCCTCGAGGCTCGAGCCAACGACCTCAGCCAGACCTTGGCCGGGGCGAGCGCCTTAACCGCTGGACCAATCCAGCTCGGATATCAGAAAAAGTTTTTCTGATCGCTTCCAAAAAATCGACAGTATTCCCAGCGTTCATTAGTTTGTTTCCTTGGAAGTCGAGTGTTCCTTCTAAAGCTAATAACTTCTCGTCAACATTTATAGTAATGCTATATATACAGAAATATTTAATGACCTATCTAATAAAAAGGATGGAGCTTTACATAAACCACTAGGAACTAGTTTTTTAGGATCTGATACATATGATCTATAAAATGCATCTGCGTTTCTATCACCATTGTAAGGAATCATAACTCTTAACTAGTCCTGGTGTTGCAGGATCTTCATAAGTAGAGCATATTACAAATATTCCTCTAGGAATTGTAACTTCTCCTAAATTAGTGACTTGTCTATTTGGATTGAAAGTACTCGAAAATTGTACGACTGCCACGTTACCGTCTGTTTGGTTACTTAAGTATCTTAAATGTACAGATTAATTTGGATTAACAGGATCAGGTGTTATCCTGATTGCGTTTCCCTGCATATCCAGCGGCCCACTTAAAGTTCCGTCAGTTGTTCTAACAAAGTTGGAATCAATATACTCTTTGTTAGGCACATCTGCTCTAGAATAAGGAATGTTGCTAATATTAATCAATTCGTGACCCGTTAGAACTCCAGTAGTTTCTCCACCAGTTAATGCTAACTATGTATCAGCATGGTCTTTTGTCGCGGCACCACTTGGATTAACAGGATTAGCAAGGTCCATCACTTGGTAACCATTCATATCAACATCACCATCAGCTGTTGTTCCTCTAGAAACTTTAGTAACGAAATTAGTGTCAACGTACTTTCTGTATACATCATCCCCAGGACCAATAGGATCGGCTAAATCTTCTATCAGGCTCCCATTTAAGTTCAAGTGACCAGCAAGTATGTCACCAGTCCTTCGAAGGTAATCCTTTGCCTGAGATCCTTTCCTTATTAATCCCAACAACTATCCTAACAAGAAATTCAACATAACTCACCGATTTATCAAGGACAAGGTTGTTAATCACGTATCTAAAAGATCTATCAATTCCAATCACTAACATCCAAAGTTCCAGAAACACCGTAAATACTATCACTGGTCAGTTCAACAAATACTCCAGTTGTATTACTGTTCCAAAATACGTTAGAAACAATGCCAGAGCTACCAACACTTTCAGGAATAAATGTTGGAATGGGAGTAGCAAACTCAACCTTGTTACCTTTTGTGTCAAACACTGGCATGTCTTCAGGAGTAACCTGAGCCGGCGAACTCTCTGTCCCTTTTCCGTTAGTTTGTGTGCCAATGCGGCCAAGTTCCAGCAAGCTCTGGAAACTCGCGACCTTTAGCTATTTAATGCTGCACAGTTGCCTAGCAGTATCAACATATTCCTTAGAAACTAAATCTGAGTCGTTCACATTAACGATTGCATTCTTCCCAATGTCAAGTTTTCCTTTAGAAACACCAGCAAAGAATTGCCGACATTGATTTTAGCAGGATGTAATTGATTACTTTGTAAGGCCGGGTACTACTAAACCCTGTTCCATCAGCAGAATTGCCAGAGATGCCTTTAATGTTGCGCAGTTCAGTTGAGAGCTCATTGTACCAAGACTTGTTGGCAACAGAGAGCCAAGCGAGCTAACAGTTGCAAATGATCCTGAAACGTTGGATACCATTTGGTTGCTAAAGTCCGAACTTACAGCATTTGAAAGATCTATGGCACCTGTATCAGAAATAGGCGTCCCTAGTGCTAAAATGCTGTTGAACCTACAAACTAAGTTTGAGAATAGCCTGCCATTAATCTCTGAAATTAGCTCCACTTCTATATAGATGGTGCGCTTAAATCTTAGTAAAGTACAACTAAAGAAGCTAATGTCTGGTCAAAGGATCAGAGTAAAATTTGAAGACATTGGTCATGTTACTAAAATAGCTTTGAATAAAGCGTCTATTAACAAGATCAAGAAATCTCTGAGTACTAGGACTTGGGCAACGCTTCAACTTTCGAAAAAACGATAGGGGGTGAATTAACAGAAGATATAGAATCGGGGTTTGATACTGCTAAGGAAATCGTATCAGGAGTTAATACTGGCACTGAGGTTGTTTCCAAGGGCGTTATCAAATTAGCTCATAAACTCGCTGCAAAACTTTCATTAACTGCATCGAATAGAATTTCAGGCATTGTGCCGAAAGTACCAAGTTCGATGAAAGCGATTGGCTCTGTTAGAAAAGTGTTTGGTGGCTTCCTTTCAGGAGTTACAGGAATTGTTGACCTTGGTTTGTTCATCAAGGAGATAGCAGATGACATTGCATCTGGTAATTGAAGGTGAAACTTCAAGTGACCCAGATGTGACCCAGAAACCCAAAGGACGCAAACAAGAAACATTTCAGACCTTGTGTTGGCTGAGGCAGCCTCTTGGATTTCATTAGATCCAAGGCAGCTAGACTTTGTCCACATTGACGTGAAAACTGTTGCTGCAGCTATGGCAGCAAAGGTCAAACTAGGCCTAGGCCTGAATGATACGTTTGTTAGTGACTTCTTGAAAGATAAAGTACATAATCCTGTGAGTCTCACAAAAATCAAGAGTTATGCCAAAAACCTTGTTGATAGAATACTTGACAGACATAACCAGGAATAGGACATAAAAATAAACCTAACTTAATTTTTGTTTTGTTTTCTATCTTTATATCACGCTCTTCAGTCTAAAACTCTACAGGATCAAACATTTCACGAACTGTGTTTGGAGATCTATCAATCTTAACTTGATAAAGTTTATACCTGAGATTCAATCTTGGCTCTCATTGGTAATATTTTTTCGAAACATAACTGCCATCTAGTAAACCAGTGATACCAAAGTCGTTTCAATGCTTCTGAATTAGCTCTGCTGGTCCTTCAAATTTAACGGGGTGATTCTTCTCATTTAAGAACAGTTTTGGCCTTGTTCCGCTGCTCTTTGAGTAACATCGTAACCCTCACATTCAAGCTCGGCGAATGCTTAATATGCGATCCATTGAATCATTGGAAGAATCTCAGGAGTAATGTACATGTAAGCGTTGTAATATGGTTTAGAGTCTTTCAAAACCTTATCCTCAAGATGAACACGTGCCGGCCTTCCCTTGGGAATGATAACACGTGTATCATTAAGAATAACAGCTTTGCGTTCACCTTGATTTACTTCCATTTCGTTTATATATAGGTATATTTTTTCTTTTTAACTCATTCTAAGAGCAGTTCCATTTTTGGTCCGAAGTCTGTCAAGGACATTAGTTTCAGGAAAATTAGGCATCTCGAGCCGCAGTTTGTTTCATTGTCATCTTGCAGTTGAAACGTTGAAAAACTAGGCACAGTGCCGAAGTATTCAACAACTTCAGGCAGCAGGAGGAGCTCCAAAAGAATCCAAGTAGAAGCCTGAAGTCCTGTCCTTGCTTGCAACAATCAATCCAGTGACGGATTGCACACTCTTTCTTGCCAGTGCTGCAAATGAAGCACTCTGTTTCCTTAGGTTTCATTAGTGCTAACTCATCTCTGGCAAATACACCTCTGAAGTCTGGTATCTCTAGCTTAGTTACACATTATAGCAGTTCAGTGTCTATTAGTGCTGAGATCTTTATTTTTTTTCAATTCGCTAAGCGCTTTATGTAGTTCCTGCAAGAGTTCTTCTTTGCTCATTGTGACAGCCCTCCGCACGACCTGTCGTCAGGCTGGGTAGCGCGACCGAGCAACAAGTCTGCTGGCTCCAACACCAAAACCTTTATTTCACGTAACGCCAGCCAAGCCCAGTCCACACACACTAGACGGCTGCCGGCGTCGAGGGATCTCGCCCTCCCCCCTGTTGTACTCCTCGGGCAACCCTTATATTCCATGCATGCGTTGTTTTTCGCACTGTCGGGCCGTTGTTCGTTCCAAACCCACCCGACAGCTGGCGGCAGTTTGTGGTAGATTGATGTACCCACAGATGCCGCCAATGCATGAATTTGGGCAGGACTGCCGAGTCATCGTCTGCCCATCCACCGGTCGTGAGCTTGCGGCTGCGTAGGCAGTCTGACAGCCCTCGCGAGGTCTCCGCCCAGTGCTCGCAGGCTGCAAGCGTCGTGTTCTTCCACACTCATTTTCATGCAAGAACCTTTAGGCTTCCCATGAGTTATTACACCTTGCCCTCTGGGCTTTCCATGTGTTAGGACTCATTTCCCTCTAGGTTTGCCATGAGTTAGAACACAAGCACCTGTTTCAGCAGAATTCCGCAAAGGAACGAGCTTTGATTTCTTGTGCTCGCAGATCATGAAGATTGTTTTCAAAATTCATCGAGATCCTTTTGAGTATTGGATTTCAGTGTGTTCTGCATGAAGATTGTCCGCGTGTTTTTCATACTTCAAGCAGTAAATGTTTCCTTCCATTTCTATATAGGATGTCACTAAAAGTTAAAGCATTTGATTTTGGACAAGATACAGCAACAGGTCATAAAGAACCTTTGCCGAAAATTCCAATTCGAGCTTTAGTACTAGGGCCTAGTGGATCTGGTAAGTCATAGTTGGTTATAAATTGGATCTTCTATCGCATGCTAAACTACGATGCCTGCACAGTGATTGCTTCTAGTCTTAATCAGAAGTTATACAAAGGTCTAATGTCTATGGCTGACAAAACTACAAAGGGGACTTATGTTTGGATTAATGGAATCGAGCAAATGTCAGAAGTAGATTCATACAAGAACTGCAAGAATGTTGTTGTGCTTGATGACCTAATAACAGAAGTTCAAAAAAGATTCTATATTATTTTACGCCGGTGAGATACAAAGTATTAAACATCTACCTCGCTCAAGCATTTACTAACATCCCTAGACACGAAATCAGAAACAACATTGATATGGTAATCATCTTCAAACAGAATGCAACTGACACCGAGTACATCCGTGAAGCATACACTGGAGACATTGATTGCAAACAATTTCGTGATTGGGTCAACTCCTGCACAAGAAATCGGTTTGGTTATTGCGTCATTGATCTTACAAAACAGAGTCTGAGGGTAAGGTTTGGTCAGTAGACGGTGAAGGCAGACAACTAATAACTGTTTTAATAGAAAGTAACAGTAGATATAGGACGATGCTCAGCGGTAAGATTTATTCGAAGCCAGAGGCAAGGAGTGTCATGTTAGTGTGCAAGAAGCACTTGACTACGAGAAGAGATTGCGTGTTTACAAGACTTACGTGATTCTACTGAGTTGCAGAATGATCTAGAAATGCAGAGACTTCAAGCAGAAATTACAGCTAGGGACGCGGCTGAAGCACAATTGGACCAGCGTGCGCTAGAGATGGTAGCCGACAACTCTGCTAACCTAGTGGTTGATAAATTGAAGAAGATTAAGCCTGCTCTGGCCAGGCAAATTGAGACGAAGCAGCCAATAGAAAGCTTGAAAGCAGAACCTGATGTTTCTCTGACTGCTGGTAGAGTTGCTGAAGCAGTTAAAGAAAAGAAGTATCAAAAAGCAATCCACTTTGCAAATGTTGCAAAAACTAATGCTCCTAATGAACAAACTAAAATTATTATCGATGCTAATCAGAAGGCCATGGCAGACAAACTGAGTATTAATCCTACTACTGGCACCTCCAAAGACCACTCGTGTCAAAGCTTGTAGCGCTCTGAAAGATTTACCTCAAGGGAAGAAGTTGCCTGCTAGCGTTAAGCGACTGGTAAAAGATCACAAAGGAACTGGAAACGAAGAGACATTACTAATCATTAACAAGTAATTGTTCTGATGAGGATCCTAAACATCTAGAATTAAAGAATGGGCTACGTGGAGAGGCAGTTTGTGTGGGAACAGGAGTAACTCAAGTTCCTTTTATACAGTTAAAAGTGAGGCAGATGTACTTGAGAAATTGGAGCTGTGGATTCGCGAATTAATAGCTGGAAATACTGGTGTAACAATTTCGATTAGTGCTGTAGTAGACTACCGGGTGAAATTACGAAGCGAGCCTTGGAGTCACGTTGCTAGAATCAATAAACTTTTGTGCGATCTTAGTATATAAAAACGTCGGAACTTCTGAAGATTTCTCAAGAGATGTTGAAGAACCTCGAGGCAATAAGAAGACGCCTCAATCAATGCCAGAACGGTACGTGTTTAACATAGCAGGTGCAGCAAATCCTACTAGAGTTCGGGTTGACGAACCAATTATGGTTCAATTACTGATAAGTTTGAATTGGGAGTTGATACGGCAACTTCTAACTCTAGGACCAAGATGCCTGTTGGTTGGGCATTCCTTGCTGGGATATCTACTGTTTACAGTTTTCTAGGCTCTGCGTACACAACAGATCAAAACTTTGCAACAATGTATCCAGATTTGACTGACAAAGTAGCCTTTACTCCCAACGTAAAATTCGTGTCTGAGCAAGAAGTTGTTCTTAATTGATGGCAACCAAATACTTGTGCAGTGCAATATGGTAGCAAGTGGACCAAGTTACATCAAGGGCAGGCCAACGCACGTATTAAGTGGTTTTGCTTACAATTTCTACCCTTGAGAACAAATAGTCTTTGAACCAAATACTATTGAGCGCCATAACATTTATGGTGACTGTTTCTGACATTATGGTTAGTGTTACAAACCAAGATCTAAAAACGTCGGACTTTGGAGATCAGCGGTTTACAGTTGGGATAAAAATTGTTGAAGTTTGATATAAGGATGTAGATAAGATTAACTGGTACAAAAAGTTCAGATTCGAAAACTTTGAGTCCCCCAATCGTTTTAAAGGAGAAAGGCTTTAAAAAAGTTGGTTTACGGAGAGTTGAGTTTGTTTACACCAACAAGGTAATCCTGAATGTAGTTCAAGGTGTGAATGATACACTGTGGTACAAAAGATCAATGATTGATCCAGCATTAGTTTCAGTTAAAGTTCCTCCGGGTTATTACAATTCAACGAAAATAACAAATACATTGACTGTCTTGCTTAAACTTTTGCCGGAAGCACAAAGTAGAAAAAGAGACTTTTACGAGCCAAGTCAATAGAGTGACACGGGAATTTGATTTTCTGTTGACACGGATGACAATTAATAATGCAAGTTGTTGGAGATTATGTTGTGTTACTCGGAAGTAATGCTTCTGGAGTGTCTGTATCAATAGGAGACACCATAGGCTTTAACTCTAACGAACAAGGATCATTTGACCAAGCGATGGTTGGAGGGACGCCTTATGAAGCAATTGAAAAGGCTATGTACTTTTCTGGTACTTACAAGGCATGGAACAACAAGAGTTTGCCTGATAACAAGAGGGTGAAATGGATAAGCGTTGATTGCGATTTAGTTCATCCTGAGACGAATTACGTTGAGTATCAGTAAGGGTTTCTTAAGCAGTGTTCTTCACTGTACATCATTGATATCGCAGATATAGATCCTGGTAATAAGGTTGACGTACATCTGCCAAACCTTATGTTCTTGCCAACTAGGGGTGACATTGAAGCAATAAGTAGTATAAGTATTCGTCTGTCAGATCAAAATGGCAATACCCTTAATGTTGTGTATCATGTAATGGCCACAATAGAAATTTCCAGATAGTATAGAAGAATGGGAAGCTGCGCTAGAATTGGGCATGGCAATATTAGAGGAGGCAAGTACAGATCAGGAGTGCTAGATAAAGTTATTGATGGCATTGGTAAAGTTGCTTTTGTAATCTCGGGAATGACTAACCTTGGTGCAAGCATTGCTAACAAAGGTATTGAAATGCATCAGGCACGTAAAGTGATTGAACTGCGAACAAAGACAGAAAAGGTCGATCAAGAGTGCAACGCCTTGAAACGACGAGAGCTAGATGACAAGCTCGAGGAAGAGAAGCGAAGGAAGGAGCAAAGGAAGGAGCAAAGGAAGGAGCGAAGGAAGGAGCGAAGAAAGAGAAGCGAAGGAAGGAAGGAGCGAAGGAAGGAGCGAAGGAAGAGAAGCGAAGGAAGGAAGGAGCGAAGGAAGAGAAGCGGAGAAAGGAGCTTGAATATGAACTGGAGAAGCGCAAAAAAGAAGAAGACTGTGATCGCAAGATGAAGAAGGAGACGGACCTTGAGATCAAGCGTGCTATTCTTGAGAAGATGGAATAAAAAAAGAAGAGGAAAACGGAAGTAGAGCTAGACGAAGAAGTAGAAGATTTTCTCGGAAACGCTGAAAGAGAATGATCCTAAAGCGTACAAGGAGATTGATAAAGTCATTAAAGAGAAATCAGTTAAAGAACCAGTGTTTGCGGCTGCACCAGAAGCTAGAGGAAGGCCTGATGGCTATGGAGGAGCAATGAAAAAGCTAGGTGCTGGTCTGTACATGCAAAATAGAAAATAAATTTTTTAGTATGCATAGAGAGAATATGGCTAGTGCTCCGATTGACACAATTCTAGAACTCAGTGATCCAAGTCTTCTAAGGTTCTCCATCAGAAACTATCAATATCGTGAATTCTACCAAGCTAATGATATTGAGGAAGATCACCTTTTGGATCGCATAGTAACGTTCACCGTGCCTGGTGAGCAAATCTGTGCTATGTGTTGTCTGATGCCTACCTTCTGCTAGAGGGGCAGCTACAGGCACAAACTGCTGTGGGTGGTGCTTATGCCGTGCCTCCAAGAACGATGGCTTTAGGCCTAGTTAATAATGCAGGTGCTTGATTGTTTAAGGCAATGAAGATCTGCCTTGGTGCTGAAGAGATTAAAGGCCTTACGCATGTGCACAAGCTCCTGGTACAGCTTATAGACTGATGGGTCTGCTATCCTACCCCAACGACTACAATAGGACAGAAGGGTCTGCTACTGGGTGGAAGAAAGATGAGGCTAGTTCAATTGATGATATTGATCAATTGATGATATGTACACAGCTATTGGAAATTATACCAGTCATGCTTCTGCGGGAGTAATTGCTTCAAGCATTGGGTTTGCTTATAGGAGAGGGCTTAATAACAACCTAATTGATACCAATGGAACTTTTAGCATTTCGCTGCCACTTACTAGGGCTATCTGAATTATGTGCTGATATGAATAGAACCTTCTACAACATCCAGTTTTCCCTTGAACTGACACGCATTGGTGGTGAAGACCGAGATGCGATCATGACTGGAGCAAGTGGAGCAGCAAATGTCTTGTCAACACGACGAGCTGCAGGAGCCGCTGCTGACGGCACGTGGACAGCTTTCAAGATTGCCCTGAGTAAGATGAGACTAGCGGTTCCTTGTATTACTCCAGCACTCAGCTTTGAAAGAGGATTAGCTGAGATCTCGAGCGAGCGCGGAAAGAAACTTAAACTGAATTACAGTGTGAGATGTGAAAACATAACACTGAGTATCATGAACCAGGGCTTGAAATTCCCGAAGACTCTGTCGGTGCAGAACACGATCGATAGGGTTAGATGGCTCATCGCTGCAGTTCAAAACTATAACAAATATGACTATACACAGAATTCTTGTACTTAACAATCATTGTAACTTTAAGAATGTTGTATTGGCTAATGGGTCTACTCAATATCCAGCTTTAGCTAGAAGTAATTATCCCAAAGATGGAAAGTACTCAACGGAATACCTTGATTTCACTGAGTTCAGGAAACAATTCCTGGGGCTGAACGAGGTTACCGAGCCTGTGGGTGTTACTTATCCTGAATGGCTAACAATGTATCCAATTCATGTAATTGGCTTGCAATACAGCGATCAGCCGCTCAGGAATACTACTAGACTCGATGTTACTATTGAGTTGTATGAGTTTATTCCTGCTGGCACAACTGCTATCGATCATTACTTAAAGATCTGCTAGAACACGGCAGAGTTAACGTCTAACGGCAATGGAATTCAGTTTACTTGCATGAAAAGATCATGGATTTATGAAAATATTGATACTGAATGAAATTTGTATATGGTATACGATGGAAAAGTTTGATTTTGTTCAGGGTTCGGAGGAGTGGAAGAAAGCGATGACTTTGAACATTGGGGGATCGGAAGTTTATTCTGTGCTTGGCGCAGGAATGGTATTTGGTGATCAGTGCAATTTAAACTCTGATGTAATGACTAATCGAAAGCTAAAAAAATATATAGCTAACAGCTCTACAAAAAGATTTTCGCCGATGCTATTTGGCAAAGTGTTTGAACCGATTGCTGCTAAGTTCTTGGAGATGTTAATTAATTCTAACTTGAAAACGCAAAAGGTCTTTTTTTGGTTGGGAGGGGTTTTCAGGTATTTGCCTGTTGGATTAATTGGAGGGCACACATTAGTTGAAATAAAATGTTTGTGGAGCAGGCAAATACAAGATGGAGTAATTTCGAAACAGTATCATGCCCAGTGTTTGCTTAGTTTACATATGTTAAAACTAAGTGACTACCTTTAATCTGAATTGAAATAATGGTACCAGGGTTGACTGTGAAGATGCACCTGTCGATTACATAGGCGCTGGAAATGTCAGAATTCCTACAAAGACAGAAATAGACATGCTATTGAGGTGTCCATTGTTCATGTATCTGCTTGAGAATGAGAGGTATTAGGATTTTGAGTTTGACTTGATTAGAAAGTTTGGGAGATTTAATAACAAAGTTAATCCTGGATTTGATATTAAGTATTACATTAGGAAATCACTACAACATGTAGTGGAAGAAGACGATCCTGGTGGGTTTACAAGGATTGTTTCAATAGTTAGAGAAGTGCTTGCTAAATCTAAAATTTTATTAGCAAAGTATACGGATGAATCGCAAAGTAGATCTTAGTGCTTACATTAGGAAATTCAATGGTTATTTGATGCCCGATTTTTCTGCAAATGGGAACAGAGTAACGAGTCTTGCTGATGCAGTTAATCCAAGTGATGCTGTTACAAAATCTTATGCTGATGCCAATTTTTCATTAACTGGAAACGGATCTATGGATTTCAAAGGCGTGGCTGCTATTAATGTCGGACCTGGAGTAAGTCCACCAGATGCTGTTAATGTTTCCAAAGATAGCAATTTTTTTTAATAAATCTGGGGATACGATGACAGTAGATTTAAACATGAACAGCTTTGCTATTACTTCGGCTAATTGAAAATCAAGCCCGACTACTCCTACTGTTCTGCCTGGTGACTTTTGCGTTACTTATGGCTGACTGAAACGAGATGTTGTGCTGTATGGTAGCCCTGCAACAACAACGCTAAGCATGGGAAATAATTTGATAATTAATGTTGCTGATCCTTTTAATCCTGATGATGCTGCGACGAAAATCTATGCTGACGAAACAGTAAAAAAATAACGGAAGTGATGCAAGTTTCTGTCAATCCAAAGTATGTGAACTCAATTACGAAGACTTCGGTTAACTACTCATGGACTAATAAAAGTGCTCCGCCGCTAATAATGCTTGGCGTGATGGTTGTTAGGAATTCTAATTGTGCTTATCTGCGGCCAAGTTCCGATACAACTGCAGTTTCAGGAGAAGTTCGTGTAATAAACACTGTAAGCACACCGGAACAGATCTTAATCAGCCAGAGTACCCATTTACGTATGCTGCAAGGAAGCATAGTCGAATGGTCAGCGGCAGCGTGCTCAATGATAGCAAGCACGGGCACCATTTACGCAATAATAAAACGGTTAAACCGTATAGAAGCCGCAAATGTAATAAGCAGTTAGTTGCGCTTCGTCAGTTCACCAGTTGAGCAGGATGGGTTGTGCCCAGGTTGTGCGTTGATCCAGGCAGGAGTTGCACCGAAGGCTTTTCGTCGATCGGCAGTTCGGTCTAAGTGCTCCGATCGCCCTGCGGGAATTGCGTAATTATTGGTAGACCTAGTGTCACTCAGTAACCGGAATTTACAGCCATCAATAAGGGCTCGGCCTGCTTATCGCGTGCGGTCTCTGCAAAGAACCTTGGGATCTTGTTCCAAAGCAACCTTTCATTAGACGGCCACATCAGCTCCACAGTCAAGTCTGCCAATCTCACCTACTTAACAGTGCTAAAATTTGGGCTTGTTTAGACAGGTATACTACATCTAAGTTGGTCCATGTATTTGTGACGTCTCTTCTCGACTTCTGCAACGCACTGCTTGCTGGTCAACTGGCCTGTGCAATCAGGCGCTTACACTTGGTGGAAAAATCTGCAGCTAGCTCATCTGTCGTGAGTGTGGCAATTTCCACATTGCGTTCCGAATCTGGGCCTACCTGCGTGGGTACATCGGCGCTGCACCTACAAGTCGTTACCCACGGTTCAAGGGTTCACGGTTTCACCGGTATTACTTTTTCTCATGTCGGCAAGGAGTAACACTACCACTAGCACTGTTCTAGCGGCCTAACTCTATTTCCAAGGTGCCAATCCCCGATTGTACCGCAACGCACTCTGCTCGCATCTGATAGCTGCTGTATCAATACCGATTAGCGTGCATTTCAATATGATGACTGGAAAGGGCCAACAAGTCGTAAGCATCTGCACAGCTAAGCACACTGTCCGCTACAGTCGTTCGAAGCGTTCGCGTAGGCTGTGCGCGGAGCTAGAGGCCAGCGTAGGTGGAGACGAGCTTGGCGGCGAGGTGGGGGCACTGCGGCCGGGTGTCGCAAGTGTGTAAGGACAATATCGGTTAAATTTAAAGAGCCCAATTCGAGATTTAGTTCTCTCAGGGCGCTTTACATATATTTTACTTTTACTATTATTATTATTACGAGTGAGCCTGGAGAGCACCCGACGACTGGTTCCGGCAGCCACGCTGTTTCGATTTGTAGCGCCGGCTCTGGGGACGCTCTGGCCACATCGGAAATGTTTTTTTTTTCATGCTGGAGGAGGGAAATAGCGGCTAGCGCGCGGTTTTTACCATCAAAGCTACAAAGAATATGCAGAGAGCTCTCCTCAACGAGAGGCCAATGGTTTGCAAAGCAATAGCAGCGGACTAGGGTAGCGAGTCAACAGGTCAGAGAATGGTGTCAATGAAAACGGGCCAGGGAGCTCATCCGGGTTAAAGGCTAATTGCGCCGGGTGTAGCCGGGTTGTGGGTGGCGGCCGCCGCTGCCTCGCAGGAAAGAGCCGAACTGCCGCGTCCGTCACGATAGCATTCTCGTTTTCTTGGCATGTATAACTAAAATAAGAAAAGTGAACCGTATCCTGAGCACTAATTCTTCGAGCTCAACTGCTTAATGTGGTCAAATTCAGAGCTAGTACGTCTGAATGCAGTCGCTAGTGGTCGATTTTCAAGCCCAGAGCGTCGCCAATGAAAGCTGCAGCACGCTTGATTTCGGGGGCCCGCAGCTTCGAGTTTAGGAGCGCATTCTCGGCAGCCATTGACAATTGGCCAAAGGGGCGGGGTGCACCTACCCATATATAGGCCACCTTTCTACGGCTTCGCGCGTTAGAGTTCACGTGACCCCCGACGAGGTCGCCGCCTACAGCTTGCTCGCTCCCGACGCGCTGGCTCCTGCGTCGGAGTAGGGCCGCCGCAAGCGAAGCTTCGCATCTCAGGTAGGACGTGACGCCGGTGGCGCCCACGGCGACGGCAGCCGATGCAGACGCAGTTCGCGAGCGCTGGCGGCTTTCCGTTCGCCCCGGTAGGTAGATGCCGCCGCCGCTGCCGCCGCTGCCGTGGTGTCCGACAGCCAATCCGGTCTCGAAGGCGGAGAGCGCTGCAGCGGCGCAGCCGCGGCGCAGCAGCGGTTGCGTTTCTGCGTTTTTTCCTGCGTTTTTTCCTGCGTTTTTTCCTGCGTTTTTTCCTGCGTTTCGTAGTCGAGTTTGCGCACGTAGCCGAGCTCAGCCAGGTGACAGGTGGCAGAGCCGCTGGCGAATCAGGTCTCTGTCAGCCCGACCGTCGGCTTGATGATACCCGATGACAGTCGCCATTCGACGACCGTCCTACACAGATACTGCCTGCTTGCCCGGGGTATCCCTAGCCTTCTGGATTGCCGAACCCATGCTCGTGAACCCATGCTCGCGGACAATAGGGTCCGTAGGCGTGGGGTGGGAGCAAGCCGTTGCCGTGTGGCTAGCCGTTTCGGCCGAAAGCTGTCGGCGATTTGATTCGGAAGTTGTTGTCTGTCATTACGGCGTATTGCTGACGCTGCAGCAGGATTTCATAGCAAGCGTTGCTGCAGGAATTCTAATCTGTGTGGCTCGAGTTCTCGCAAGGAGCTAGCTCGGTAGTGGAGGCCACGCCCCACCTAAAGGATGCCCACTGTGCAAGACCGTGCTTTGTCGTCCGACAATTGTCCTCGCCTCTGCTTTCCTCCATGCCAAGTCCAATCTTTCCTCCAATCTTTCCTCCAATATTTCCTCCAATATTTCCTCCAATCTTTCCTCCAATCTTTCCTCCAATCTTTCCTCCATGCCTCGGCGTCTAAGTCTGACCTGTCTAGTTCATGCGATGCAGTGTACCTTTTTTACAACGATTCGGCCTACATCTAAGTTTCCGGGCAGCATTCGTAAGGATTTTCACAAAAATTGGTTTATCTTTATGAGAATACAGGCCGATGAGCACATGCAGACATACAATCCTGTCTTTTTTTTAGCGTCCATTGTCACAAACAGGCGGACAGCGATACGCAAACAAGCACAATCATTCACGTGCATGTACTGCACTTGCTAGTTTTAACACTGTCTGTACATTTTTTTCCACGGTCACACTCTCTTGCAGTTCGTTGCCCATCTAAGTATTCAGATGCATAGCAACTTACCTAGGTCCTGCAAATACTTGGTATGTACATATAATAATTAATTAGGTCAAATGTGTTGTTGCTGTTGTGTTACTTTTTGCCATCGCTCTTTTTGGAGAGGATTGGCTTTTTATATATCTGTGCTCGGTCTTCAATCTTTCAACCTTCTTTGCCAGTAACCATTTGGACTATAAGCATTGGAAACGGGGAACAAGCCCCGTCCCCTTGAATGGACCTTGAAGTGGGCAGCTAGCTGCTCGAAATTCTGCTCCAACCTTATGATTGGATGCCTTTCACAAGGTCAAGGTTTTTCTCTGTTTGCTCTCTTCTGGCTATGCTTGTGAATCGTCCAGGTGTCAGAGGATCATGCTTGCTGCAGGTTCAGCCTCGAAAATTGTCTGTTGCAGTGCAGGTGTCTGTAATGTACCTCTCTATGTAACTCCACAAAGCCACAAAGACTATGTGGCTGTTTTGCATATCACACTCATAGCCTAAGCGGTATTCGGTAGCCAACAGACTTAATCTCACACTACAAAGAGGAAGTGGGAAGCACAGAAGAGTGGATCAGCATAAACACTTTGCTCTGTATTCGTTGATCAACCGAAAGCCATTCAAGCTCTTTAGCAAAGGAGACACATGGTCACACCTCTGGGACTTGCAAACTAGCGTTGCAGCCATATTCATAGCCAACTGCAGTGACCTAGTGCCTTTTTTGGTAGCCCGGCCACCAGGGAATTGCAATTATCTAACAAGACAGGACTGAGGAGCTAGTTGAATTTTTTGCAAGCCACCGTTGAAGACAGCTCCTAATCTTAGATAGGGATCGGATGTGGTGGCTAGCTCTAGAAGCAGTCTTCTTAGTGAAGCTATTAAAATTTAGGCAATTGTCGAAGATGACACCTAAATTCTGAGCAAATGGTGATGGTCGCACAGCAGCATCACCTATTAGAAGAGCAAAGCTTTCTAATCAGTGTGGTGAGTATCACAGTCTGCCTCGGATAGGGGGTGGGGTGGGGCCTTTCCTCTGCTAAGTGTGGCTCATCTCATCTTATGGTAAAGCTCACTTGATTCACGATCCTTCTGCTGCAGTCCGACCTTGTTCACTTTCCTTCGAGATGGCCGCCAAGGACTATGCCGATCTCAGCAGCCTCTTGGGGCCTCAGCAACGATATCATGCATTCATATCGTTTGCTCAGCCGGATGAACCAACGGCAGATAGAATCCGTTACTTCCTGGAGCATCAAGGCTTCAAATGTATGCATCACACGCGCGACTTTGTGCCTGGCACCACTGTGATTGAGAACATTATCAGCCGGATTAAGGAGTCGAGACGCGTATTGCTGCTCCTCACCGAGACCTACATCAGCAGGTAGCTGCACTCACCCGATTGGCTGCCTGTTTGCCAGCTGCCACGCTGTCCTTTTGGCTGCATACTCTTTATAGTTCTATTGTAAAATATTAATGCAGACATTCGTGCAGCTGTCCGTCCAACTAGGATTAATGGTAATAATAATAATAATAATAGCCCACTTTATAAAGCGCCCTCAGAGAACTCAGTCTCTTTCTAGGCGCTTTACATTTGCTGCAAAGGAAGCATGATTGAATGGCTAGCTGTAGCCATTATAGCTCAATAAATGTAAACATGATATTATTAATATAATTATAATTATAATATTAATAATATTATTAAACATTATAGCTCAATAAACAACAAGGGTTGGAGAAGTTGCCCCCCTCCCGTATTTGCCTTGTGTAGATAGGACATGCCTATGAATCACAGTTTTCTGCATTTTTGGCAAGAACAGTGAACTCTAGTCAGATGCAAGTTTTCAATGTTGCAGCAGAAGGAGTGTGCATTCAAGCTGCAGATTCACTCGTAGAGAACAGGAAGTATGCATTCGGCATTGTCAAAATTGGTGCACGCTTACAAATGCCATGTTAAAAAATGTCGGACTATGTTTACGTTTGTCACTAAATTTCCCGTGTGTAATCTAAAGTATCGTACTTGTTTGTGACCAAATTTTATTGGAGTGCTTGCAGCTGGGTTTTCTTTCACCCACACTAATGCCTTTCTCATAGCATGCGAGAATGATGCAAGGGGCTAGCTCGGCAAGGGTGATCATCTTGCGAAACTCACCAGTGCCAAGGTCGTGTCGGTATTTACTGCACATGCATAGGAAAGTTATACAGCCTATAGCCACGCAAAGTAGAAGCGAAGCTATGCGAAGTGTCTCTAAGGGGGCAACTTGGCACATCATTTGTCAGAATCTGGAGAGTAGAGGCAGTCGAATGTCGCATCTGGATGCGCAGTAGTGTCGTCTAGTAGTGTTGGCTGCAGCTTGTCAATGTCGCTCCTCGTCGCGTCTAACGTGTTGCCGGTGGGAGCCAGCGATGGTGGTCAGCCAGTACTACACACAGCCTCCGTGTAACTCTCTCTTAACTGTCCTGCTGCCAACGTGTTTCCGAAATCTCTGTATCCCCCAACCAAGACATTTCGGAATTTAACAAGATAAAATGAGCTTGCTAGTTATGGTCAAACCTAGTGCTACTCAGACATTGGACTGCTCTAATCGACTAGAAAACAACTCTCAGATGGGCTCAAAAGTCCGGCATGCAGCTTCGTGTAGCAGCAGCCCTGTTCTTAAGTGACTATCCACTAATTGACTGCACCAGCTCCAAGTCTGCCTACTTCCAGCTATATGTATAAGAATAAAAAATATCATTCATTTTTATAGAACACTAAGAGAACCTAATCATTATTCTGGCACTACATTTATGCCACAGGGCTCGTGGCCACGACCTCTGGCCATAAATTGCATTAACCTGACTTTTTCGAGGCGAGCACCTAAACCACTGGGCTAAACAAGCGCTGCAAAGATACCATTTCAGAAATATGGGTCTGCTTAGATAAGGACATCGCAGCTAAGCTGGTCCGTGCATTTGTGTCCATTCCATCTAGACGTCTCTAACTAACTACTTGCAGATATTTCTGCCTTCGAAATAAGATGCTCTCAGTTTGTGCAAAACTCTGCAGCTAGGCATATTTGTCGTGAACGGTGCAACTGCCGCCACGTTTCGCTACTTTTCACCGACCCCTGCAATAGCTCCCCGTTAGTAGTGTATCGACTTCAAGCATCTGCCACTCACTTGCAGGTCTCATTTCTCTTACTCCGGTCAAATAAGTCAAAATAATTCCTTATCAGGCTTTGCACGATACTGCCCCTGCCGTTCTGACTCGAGTCGTTTAGCTCAGCCTCCAATCAACATAAAGTCCTTTGGGAACCATGCATGCCAATTTGTGTGCTCCCAAGCCTGCAACTCATCCCTAACTGACATTACGACATCCCCTAACTTGACATTAACAATCAAGCTTAAACATCCACCTGCTCCTCAGAATTTCCTCCCATGAGCCGCTGCCCTTTTATGCTTAGATGTTTCTTTGCACTGAAATTGTGCACTTTATCACTACTATTTGTGCATATTAATGGTAGTTCATATTATGACCTAATTGACATGCTTTCTTTTCAGCATATGTAAAATGTCTAGACAGATTTAATCCACTTAGTGCATGATACAATTGTCTCATTATTATTATTATTCAGCTAATGTACCCATGGTTTGTGGTGAAAGTAGGTGCATGTAAATTAATGAAACAAAATAAGTGTTTGGGACGAGGTGTGGTGCAGTGGTACTCCCTAGGTCTATTGCATATTGTAGCAGCACGTGGCTAGACGGATTTGACAGTGGTCATCGCTAGGACGAGGTGGAATCTCCTTGGAAAAGTGGCAAAATCTGCATGCAATCTGTGCAAAAAAGACCAAAATCTTCAAGAAATTGGTTCAGAGAAAAGATCAAACTCTGAACAAAATCAGTGCAGTAAGCCAAAGGCTGTGCGAAAATCATCAGTAATCTGTGCACAATTGTCACGGGGTCTTTCAAAAATGAAATTCTGCAATTAATAATAATAGTATTCAGAAGAAATCAGCAATTATAATGGGGAGGAACATTTTAATACAACCTACATAAACATCGATCAGTCTCTGATCAGAGAAACGAAAACGCACATATATGTCCATTACAAGTGAAACTATGAATTGTACTTGATTGACGTCAAGCTGATTACGTTTTCTGATGTTAGACAGCTTCTGTTTTTGGCCAAGAAGCTGTGTCTAATTTCAACCACTATCACGTACATAGCTTTCGGTGGGCGTACTGTTTTAGGCTGTCATTACAACCGGGTAATAGCAATGGTACTGAGTTAGTCATTAAATTCGAAGTTACTGGCACGGCACCTCCCTGGTTGGTGCATTTTTTAAAGAAGTTGTCCAACTTTTTAGTCTCCTGAAGAAGGATGTCCTCTTGAACAAAACATTCAACCAAATCTAGCACGAACTGGCTACGAGCCACATGTGCCAACACTTTGGCAGTAGCAATTTGTGTTATTGTTGTCTGTAACATATAATAATAATAATAATAATGCACTTGATAAAGCGCCTTCAGAGAACTTAATCTCTTTCTAGGCGCTTTACATTTGCTGCAAAGTGAAATGCAATTGAATGGTAAGTAAAATCATCCTTGAAAAACAAACAAAATGAATAGCATGGTTAGGGGTGACATGCACAGGGTCAGCATGCAAATGTGGTTAGTGGCAGCATGCACAGTGTCAGCACGCATAAGCACATCAAGGACGAATCACAGGGACCCACTAAATGCTGTCCTAAATAGGTGTGTTTTTAAGTTCCTTTTAAATGTGGTCAGGTCAGGGGATGTTCTGACGCAGGTCGGGAGGGAGTTCCAGGCTTTGGCAGCATACGAACTAAATGCACGGTCTCCAAAGGATTTGAGGTTTGTACGAGGTATTTCTAGACTGTTGGATTCCGAAAAGCAGGTGGTACGATGCTTGGCCTGATGGAGGAGTATGTCGGAGAGATAGGCTGGAGCCATAGAATGAAGGGACCTAAAAGTGAGCGACCAAACCTTGAAGTCAATCCGTTGCTTGACTGGTAGCCAGTGTAGGTTGGCGAGAAGTGGAGTAATGTGGCAACTGCGACGCTCACGACAGACAAGCCTAGCTGCAGAGTTTTGCACCAGCTGCAATCACCTGATCGCACATGCTGGTAGGCCAGTAAGCAGTGAGTTGCAGAAGTCGAGACGAGATGTCACGAATGCATGGACCAACTTAGATGTGGTATCCTTATCTAAACAAGCCCGAATTTTAGCAATGTTATGAAGCTGAAAATAGGCAGATTGACTGTGGAGCTGATATGGTCGTCTAACGAGAGGTCGCTTTGGAATATGACACCTAGATTTCGAGCTGATTCGACAGGAGATATGCTGGCAGAGCCAATTATGAGAGACAGCCTTTCCAATCTCCGAATCACACTGGGTTTGCCCATAACTAGTAAGTTAGTTTTGTCATCGTTTAGTTTTAGAAAATCTGCTACCATCCATGTGCGGATGTCATCAATGCATGCAGCAAGTGAGTTGAGAGAATTTGCGGTGCTCGAAGGCTGGGAGGGATCAAAGCAAAGGTACAACTGAGTGTCATCTGCATAGAAGGGAAAGCCTAGATTGTGCTTGGCAATCACATCAGCAGAGGGAGGGTATAAACCGTGAAAAGAACCGGACCTAGCACGGAGCCCTGATGTACTCCATATTTCAGAGGTACTTCAGATGATCTTTGTCCATTCACGTCAATACTCTGGAGTCTCCCACTGAGATAGGACCCGAACCACTGCAGAGCAGTGCCAGTGATTCCCAGGCGAGATGAGAGGCGCTCTAGAAGAACTTTGTGATCGATGGTGTCTAAAGCTGCCGAAAGATCGAGCAAAACAAGCAGAGACACTCAACCCATGTCTCCATTCCTAAGTAGGTCGTTGTATACCCTAAGCAATGCTGACTCTGTGGAGTGATTAGCTCTAAAGCCAGACTGGAACTTACTAGCAAGGTGTGAGGTTTCGATATATGAGTTCAGCTGGTCTGCCACGACCCGTTCCAGTGTCTTTTATAGGAATGGTAGAAGGGAGACTGGGCGGTAGTTGCTCAAGTTCTCTTGGTCTAGTGTTGCTTTTTTGAGAAGAGGCCTGACTACAGCTTTTTTGAACGGTGCTGGAACATGACCTGAGGCTAATGACATATTAATGATGTTAGTTAAGCATGGCAGCAGCAGATCAATGCAACGTAGGAGCAGGACAGTGGAAATAGGGTCCAGAGGACTTGTTGTCTTCTTTGATTGCGATACGATCGTTATCTGCTGAGTCAATAATATCTTATTCAGCTCGTGTTCGGAAGAGTTAACTCTGGAGCAGTTGTAAATGCAACTCGGTTCACGAAGCTTGGTCTGTGAGCTATAACTTGTACACAAAACGAGCTGGGAAACTAAACAAGCATGATCTCACTTTGGGGGCAGTAGAGAAATTAGTCATGTGAGCTTTTCTGTTTAGCACTTTTCTTTGGTAGTGCTTCTTGGAAGCTATGTGCTTAAGGGCAGTTTATCGTCGGGTATGGTCAACAGAATGGTCGCAGTAAGTATTCAAAACATAATTCCTCATTCACGATGAAAATGCGGTAGGGAACTCAGTGCATCTATCGGTCACCGATTTCCTGTAACTGCAAACACGTGCATTCTTTGGGTGGAGCTTCTGGCAATCGGTGGTTCAGCCATGGCGAGATGCGGAAAATGGACATCCTGTGCTACTGCATATCCGGTAGCTGCTGCTGCTGTACTGGATGCTGTACGTATAAAGCTGGTATGCCGGGAGCTAGTTTGTGGCAATGCAATAAATAGTAATGGTCAGTTGATTCAACAGCTTTGTTTATTCATTGGCAGTAGAGCCCTAACGGCTATCACCCCAGCTCAAAGTGGACCATGTTTGTAGACCTTTTGCAGGACTCGAACCTACGATCTCGGTTGGCATGTGCAAACCGCTTATACCTGTGCTGAGACCGGCTCAAATTCAATCTGAGCTACTTCTTACTAAAGGTTAGGACAGCAAATTGCGACCTTGGAAATTCGAGTTTTTCGTTCAACACTCTCATTGAGGTCAGCCAAAAAGGTGAAACTCCTTGCTCGAGTCGGAAAATCATTGCTCCTAGCCGAAAGGCCGAAAACAGCTTGGATTTTGGCATGTTCGAATTTCGTCTGGCACTCGTCATGAACATACTCGGACCGTAGCTATACCGAGGGGTTGGCTCACTTCTTTTATTCACTTGCCCGACTCTCTATGTGGATCCTGTGGCAGGAAGCTCATTCTCGTGCCCTGTTACTTAAAGCTATAGGTCAAGGCTGATTCAACAGCCTCATTTATATAGCGGCAGAAGAGCCTTAACGGCTATCACCACCGATTGCAGTGGGAAATGAATGATCGCCCACTGCAGGACTGAGACCCACGTTCTGGGTCGTGATGAGCGAGCACCGAGTAGCCCCTGCGCTGAGACTCTGGGGCTACTTTGCCTAGGGTATGCTCTTGAAGCATTCCCTTAGGGGCATGCTACTGTCTACCCATCCAATCTGGATTTGCATTAAATATGAAAAATTCACAGATAAAATACCATCAATCAGTACGATTTGTGATGCAGCCCACACTTGTGCATTTTTATTCTTGACCCTATTAGTAAGTTCAAGTTTCAGCAGCCGAAAAGGACGAGGCGAGTTTGAAACTATTTTAGTGTTTCCTCCCAAGGGTTCACAGCCATTGCCACCTCCTCAAGCAATGCGACAAAATTCCTTGAAAGCTGAACAGACACTTTATAAAACATTGCGTTTTTGTGAAGCCCAGTTCTTGGCCGAGTGTCAAAAAGCAAAGCTGTTTTCTATAAGCAGGTAGCTCAATAACATTGCCTCAGTTTGGAGTGGGTGCATCAGCTATTTACAGTTATTTATATCGTTTAAGGGCCAAGCATCTGCATTTGATCTTGCATACTTTTTACACTGGCCACGAGCTCAGCACCATGCAGACCGAAGAGATGAAAACAGATGAAAGCACAGATCGAATAGCGAATGTTATCCTTGCATCGCTGTGTGAATTCAACCTGCCACCACCCATGCCCCGCTATGCATGCAGGCATGCAATCAAAGCTAGCCAGTGGATCTTAAGAGCTTGCCTAGTACATGTGCTTTGTTTACGCAGCTTTTGCATGACATGAGTTTCCTTATCATGATCTATGGCTCTGGACAGATGATTTCAGGGATAAATAATCTCCATTGGAAGATGTGGGACTCATGCCTAACATTTTTTCCAGTGTCTGTACGGGCGTGTGTGTGTGTGTGTGTGTGTGTGTGTGTGTGTGTGTGTGTGTGTGTGTGTGTGCATGTGTGTGAAGTGTGTGTGTGTGTGTGTGTGTGTGTGTGTGTGTGTGTGTGTGTGTGTGTGTGTGTGTGTATGCTCGTGCATGCATCCATGCAAGTGTGCATGTGCCTGTGTGTGTGTGTGCGCGCGCACGCAAGCGCATAATGATGTAATGAGATGGCCAGCTCATTCGGCACATCATGACGGGACATCATCGGTATATCATCATCGCTACAGATGAAGCAGCAATGCCAACGAGATTATTGCTGCATGATTTTTCAGTGAATGGTGTGAAGCTGAAATTATATACGCCCTACAGGATTGCAAGGCTCGACAGACCAACCTACTTATCCCAGTTATATACAATTTGAGACCAGACCAGATTCCTCATGCTGTCAGAAGCATCACATACATTGATTTAAGGCAACCGGATGCCAAAGAGAAGATCGTAGATGCAATCTCAGGTGAGTTTTGCATACTTCCTTGAGCTAACATGATCAGAGTGATATTTTTAGAATATTTTTTTCAGAGTATCTATTATTACAAAAACGCGTATTATTCTAGCCCGGAATAAAATATATGTGGCTCTCTTTGGTGCTATACCAAGTATATTAGTATTGTTATAATTAAATATAATTATGCTTTGGGCTTTTTTGTACTTGCTGCCTGCATAGGTTTTGCTTACATGCCTACCAAGGCTTTTAACCTCGATGAGAGGCTTCTAATCTCGATGAGAGGTGTATAGAGTGTATTTCGTACATGCATGCATATGAAGTTCGCGAAGGGGTGGAGAAGATAGGAAATCTTCGCATGTACATACATCTTCTTCCTACCGCACATACTCTGCACCTGACCGATTTGGACCTAGAGCTCTGTTGCCGGGCCGAACGAAATGCCTTTCTAGCATCTCTCTCTCTCGGCCCCTCGCTACCCACCGGATGTAGACCGGCAAGCTTTACGTCAATGATGCACCGCCTGGGCAGGCGTTGCTATTCTCTACTCCGTATGAATTCGTATGCTTGTTTTAGAAAGTGGCACCGGCAGCCATTTCTGGAGCTCTCCGTCTCCGACTCGGCCTCCCAAAGAAAAAGGCGCTGCCGATAGCACGGGCTTTTCAGCCAGCCCTTCTACAAGGGAAATGCTTGTACTTCATTTTGAAAAAGTCTGGGGGGTGGATGCACTGAAAAGTGCCGTCAGGAAGCCCGTCTATATGTCGTCTAAAAGGAGGCTGGTTATAATAATAATAATATTGCACTTGATAAAGCGCCCTCAGAGAACTCAATCTCTCTCTAGGCACTTTACATTTGCTGCAAAGGGAAATGCAATTGAATGGTGAGTAATATCATGCATGCTTGATAAACAAGCAAAATGAATTACATGATTAGGGGTGACATGCACAGGGTCAGCATGCAAATGTGGTTAGTGGCAGCATGCACAGTGGTTGACTCATTTGCGGAGCCCGAAGCCACCCCCCCCCCCCCCCCCCGATGGCTACCTGCCCGGAGAGCTTACATAAACGTCATTTTGAAACACTAATGGGCTACCCATTTGGAGGAACAGCATAAAGCAGGGAAGTGAAGCCACATTGCACCAATAAAATTCGCCCCTGTTTGAAGGGCCCGAAGGTCTAATTAGAAGGACCGCCATCGTGATGAATGGCCCTTTCTAGAAACGGACCGTGAACCTGCCGAATGTGGGCCACGATTACATCTTGTTTAGCCCCGTCTGAGAAAAAATGATTTTCCTTCGTGGGAATTGCCTTGTCGTGATGGCACACTTGGTAAGGTGGTTGCTTTTCATGACCTAGGTCCCGAAGTCATGGGTTCGAATCCTGCAGTGGGCGATCCTTTATTGCCAGTGCAAGCAATGGTGATAGGTGCTTTTGTTGCTATGCAAAGGAGGCTGTTAAATCAGCTTCAATGTTTTTGGGGAGTCGTGATGGCACACTAGGTACGGCGGTTGGTTTTCATGACCTCGGTTCCGAGGTCGTGGGTTCGAATCCTGCAGTGGGTGATTCTGTATCGCTGCTGCAAGCAGTGGCATTAGCCGTAAAGGCTCTTCTATTGCTATACAAAAGAGGATGTTAAATCAGCTAGTATTTATTTATTGATCTCAATGCCGCACTCGTGCTGCTCGGCAAGTTTGTCTCTCTCTGACTGTGTCTTGCTCTGTCTGTGTCTCTCTCTCGCTGTCTCTCTCTCTCTCTCTCGGTCTGTCTCTCTCTCTCTCTCTCTCTCTCTCTCTCTCTCTCTCTCTCTCTCTCTCTCTCTCTCTCTCTGTCTCTCTCTCTCTCTCTCTCTCTCTCTCTCTCTCTCTCTCTCTCTCTCTCTCTCTCTCTCTCTCTCTCTCTCTCTCTGTCTCTCTCTCTCTCTCTCTCTCTGTCTCTCTCTCTCTCTCTGTCTCAGTCTCTCTCTGTCTCTGTCTCTGTCTCTGTCTCTGTCTCTCTCTCTCTCTCTCTCTCTCTCTCTCTCTCTCTCTCTCTCTCTCTCTCTCTCTCTCTCTCTCTCTCTCTCTCTGTAACTGTCTGTCTGTCTGTCTGTCTCTGTCTCTCCCTCTCTCTGTCTGTCTCTGCCTGTCTCTCCCCTCTCCCTCCCTGTCTGTCTGTCTCTGTCTCTCTCTTTCCTCTCTTTCCCTGTCCCCCTCAATCCCTCAATCTGAGTCTCCTGCTCCGCACTTCTACAAAAGTTTAGCAGGCACCTGGAAAGTGTGCTTCTAGGCCGGGTGAAGTGGGTAACTATTGACAACCGAGAGGGCTTGAAAGGCTGTAGTCTCGACTGGGACAGGCCACCCTAAGATCCTTCAAACAGACTCGTCGGGATGGGGCCTTAGATCCACACCAGCCCCCCTTCCTGCGTCCTTTCGAAGGCTTCTATCGTTTTTGTACGGGGGACGAGTGCATTTCTCGAGTTGCTGCTGGGGGTAGCGTTTTTAGGCGCTCATAAAGCTGCTTGCCCTGCGGTGTGGAGCTTCAGGTTCTACAGATGCGATGACAACCGAACCAACCAGCTCATTTCTTCTTCTTTTTCTTGTAACTGGATGGGCATTAGAAGTAGCCCGGACTCCTAGCTGGCCTTCCTCTTTATGGGCTTCAGGCTCTTCTGCAATGAGGAGTATGCAAGTTTTTCAGATGGGCTGCAGAGGAGCTTTTCTAGGCGATCTAAAATAAAAAGTGCTGTTACTGTGCCCCTCAGCGTCGAAATCTAACTTACCTTGCCAAAATTCTGGTTGTTCCGTTTGGGCATGTATTTCTTGTTCTGAGGAAGGCAGCCGTGTAGCAGTTGTTATTCAGACTGCATTAGCCATGGTTGGAAACTAATCTAATTGCTAATCTTAGAACTGGCAGCAGAAGAATGTTGCAGACCTCTCTGCTCCTTAGATGTTGTTGCCAGCCAAGAAACATGCAAATTTGTGTAAATTCAGCTCTAAGACTTTCTCTATTGTGAACCTAAAAAAGTGAGCAAAGTAAGTTCTAGGTTTTGAAATGCTTTGCACAGCTATAGGTATTCATACTGATCATTATATCATTGATTGTTATGATAAAGATATCCCATTATATATGATTGATCGTTCTAAAAAGGTTATTTTGTCATTCTTTCTCTGTTGATTCTATATCGATGCTTGACAAATTCAACAATATTTGAAGTCGGGAGAGTAGCTGTCAGGCTCGTAGGCTGTTTGCATAAAGTTTAAGCCTTGTATGTGAGCCTTATATGCCGAATAGTGTCCAGTTCATGCTGTAGCTGTGCTAAGGTGTAAGCAGGGAACAAAGGCAAGCTGTGTAAGCCTGGTACAAAGGGAAATTGAAGTAGTTGAAATCAGCTCCAACTTTTAAGTAAAGTTATGATGCTCGAAGACGCTCGGCTACTGACTGTGCTGCTGCTTTCGGTTGGTGGGCACCGGCTGATTTCAAGCACACTGGATAGCATATGCTGCTCTGGCTTCACTTCATAATAAGAGTGTCATTGGCTTTTAAAGCTAGCCAGAATAAAAAAAAAACTCAAAATGGACACCGAGTGGCTATGCAAAATGTGACGCCGTTGCTATTGATGAGCAAGTTTTGACTGGAGGTCCGTGCAAACTAGAAAGACCGTCGTCTGCAGTAATGAGAAGAAAAACAGCTGCAGCTGTAAGCTTTCCATTTAGCATTTCCATTTAGCTCATTTCCAGCTGCTTTCCATTTAGCATTTTGCTCATTGCTGGCAGTGTCGAGAAGCTCTCTTTGTTCAAAAAATGTGGTTACCCTCTCTTGAATTGTTACTGCTTTTAGCCGAGGATAAAGCATACATACCTCGACCTCCCTGTGGCAATGTGGCCCAGGGATTGGCTTGGAGCTACTACTATGGATATTTGCGCATCGTGCTGCCTGGTAAGCGACGACTCTGCAGTGCTTCCAACCGTTCCAGCGTCTGCCCATCTGCCTTCGCCTAAGCTTGAGCGCACCATTTGCTGCCCACAGCTGCTGGCTGGAAATTTTGATTGAATCCATAAAACACTTGGGGAGGAGCTACTGATTTGGTTCGTGTATAACTTGCTTTACATCACACAGTTAATGTAGCCGCCTGCTCGCCATGTTAGTGAACTTGGCTTTACTATTCCTGGGCCTTGATATGCTGGAGAGCCAATGGAATCGAGGACTCCAGTCTGTAGTCTGTGCACGGTTCACATCAGGAGGGTATCCGACTGTGTCGAGCCTTGCAGTAACCTCGACTGCACCCATGGTCGCAGCTACTATGGTTGAAACGAACGAGCTTAGCTGGTTAGGCCAGGACCTGGTGCAAAAGTGTGGTGCGGACTACTTTACTCACACCCCAAAAAAGCATTGCTCAGCTGTCCCAGGAGGCAGGCCATCCACATTGTGAGCATGCAGCTTTTCTAGCAGTTGCTCTATTTTGTGTTAACAATAATAATAATACCTTTGTTTGGCACCCTCAGAGAGCTTAATCTCTTTCTAAGCACTTTACACATGCTCTCAAGGAAGAATGTAAATGTGGTTAGAAGTAACAGAAGCCTGCTTTAAATGCGTCTTTAGCTGTAGCGACTTCCACGTGCACCGCTCATAAGGCCATCGATTTTTTTGGGAAAATCCTGAAACGGACAAAACAGCGCTGTTGCCGCTCGGTTACCGGAGGTGAGGAGCACGCACTGCAGCAGCTTAGCGGTTGCCGCCTGCCTTCAGCCAGACTGCCAGCAGCTCGGTTACCGCAGTTGGTGAGTGCTTGCAGCAAAGAGCTCAGCATAGGAGAGCTCAGCTAGTTGCCAGTGTAAATGCGAGCTGATGCTCAGGCCACCGCCACAGGCCATGCCGAATGACCCACGCTGCTGCAGATTCAGCCAGAAGGCGAGCCGGATCGTGCTGTCGGCAGCAAAGCATTTGCCATCTCTCGCGCAACAGCTGCAAGCTTCTGGGATGCTCCCTCGGGCTGCACCCACTCGGGTCGCGTTCCACGGGGGCGCGAGCAGCAGCCTCCTGTTGCTGCTGCTTCGGCCGCTCCACCCAGTCTGGACTGACCTGCAGAGGAGCGTCTGCTGCTGCCGCGCCTAGCCCTCAGCCGAGATGCGTGGAGGTAGCCAATGACTAATCAGCAGCTGCTGTTCACGAGAAGGCTCTCTGCCGTGCAAGCCCGATGCAGACGACGTAACATGGTCGGAAAAACTGCTCTCTCGTCGACTGGCCGATTGGGGCATGGAGTGGAATGCCCCACCCCGCAAGCTCTACGTGGCAATCCAATCGCAAACGTTCGAGCGAACAAAGGTCGCCATGGCTATAGTAAAGGTCACCGTGCACGAGCATTCTAATCGAGCAATCGTCATGCAGCCATCGGCATCGCCCGACGGGAACGCCTGCTCGCAGAAGCTGTCGTCGCTGTGGCTTGATGCTGCCCACCCAAGTCGACCTGCCGCATCCAGCAGTGCTTGCAGTCTCTCGCGTTGGCCGTCGGCGCTGGACCTCCGCCGCAGCGGCTGCTGCTGCTGCTGCTGCTGCTCGGCTCTCGAGCAAAAGAGTTTCGCCTCGCCAGGGGTGCCCTGAGCCGCTCGAAAGGGAGGCTTGTGAGCGACGCCGCCGCCGACGGGGCGTCGGCGGGTGGCGTGAGAGCGTCGGCGTGAGCCGTCGGCTGCGCTCGCGCGGCCGACGCCTATTTTCTCGAAAACGGCCGGCGGTGCGCCGCTACTTCGCTGCAGGGCTGAGAGACCGCTGCCTGAAGTGGTGGCAGGCGCAGTCGTTCGGCCAAGTGCACGACGGCCACTCGCAGCAGCGCATCCTCGTGCCACGCCTGTTCGTGCTAATTCCAAAGTCTGGCTACTGCTGGAGAAACCTGGCGGACAGCGACTCTGCCATCGAATGCCTCGGAGGAGACTGCCTGCAGGAGTTGAAGACCAGCCGTGCCGGGAACGCGGATCGCGTGTACAAGAACACGATGTATTCCCTGCTGCACCCTGCCGGTGCAGTAAGTTGACTTGCCGAGCTGGTTTGGTCCAGGGGTTAAGATGCTCTCGCCCTGGGGACCAAGGCCTGCCTGAGGACGTGGGCTCGAGCCCCAAGGCATATGTGATACGCCTGAGTAGAGATTAAGTTCTCTTGAGGCACTATACAAATGAATTATATTTTCATATATTTTTTATGCATAACCAGCGTAGTGGCGCCGTATCCTCTTGACTTTTTCGTAGAGATGCATGCATCCGGCAGCGCCGCCACTCTCCTATAGCGATTCCTAGTCGTCAAATTGCTGCTTCCTTTGTGAGTAAGCCTTGGCTTCGGCATCGGTCGGCCATACTTCCTTGCCTGTCGGGCCCGAAAGCCGAGAAAAGAGTGCGACAGCCAGTGCGACAGTTTGTGTCATCGCATCCTGCATCACTACTGCGATTCGCTTCTTTCATGACCCCAGACCTCCAGTACCCTGAATCGGCTGCAACTGGTGCCAAACTCAGCTGCTCCTCGGTCTGTCGTCAACGGCAACGGCTGCCGCACCGAACCACCTCCGTCTGAGCTTCACAGGCTCCTGATCAAGTATCGAGTCGATTTCAAGATACCCTGTCCATCTTACAGCTCGCTTGCACCAGCTTACCTGTCTCGTTGCTCTGGCCTCTTGCACCACCTACCTGTTCGACCTCCTTGCTCCTCCAGCTAGTCATCTCGCCGTCTGTCCCTCGAACTAAATTGAAGTCGTTTGTTGATCGGGTACCAAATTGAGCAGATATCAAAAATATTTCCGATCGAATGCACCAAGAGTCTGGAACTTATTTCAGTGACGGTCACTACCTGCAATGACCAAGCATAATTAAAAAAATCTCTCCTACAAAGGATCTGTTGCAGTCAGCTAGCTTTTGCACCTGTAAGCTAGTCTTTTCTTTGTTCCATCCCATGTTGCTTGCCTGTGCCTGTGCATGATTCCGTGCATTTTGCTAGCCAGAGGACTACTAGGTCAGCGGTTCTCAAAATTCCTAATGCTGCGACCCTTTAACACAGTTCCTCATGTTGTGGCAACCCCCAACCATGAAATCATGTTGTGCAAAATGTGAAAATGTGTTTTCCGATGGTCTTAGGTGGCCCCTGTGAAAGGGTCGTTCGAACCCCAAAGGGGTCACGACCCACAGGCTGAGAACTGCTGTACTAGGCGGTGGCCCTGAGTGCCTTTGCGTTTGCTGAAATTTCTCGTGTGATTTTGCATGCTCGTCTGAGCATGATACCGTTCATGTCACTAATCCTTGATTATTGATTCTCCAGCAGCAAGTTGTACAGGGCTTGGATAGAAAATAAATTCTCTTAGGATGGTGTAGAGAAACCTATTATTATTATTGTCATCGTCATCATTGTTATTGTTACCTCCAAACCTTCGCTCATCATGAGTGGAAAGCTTTCGGCTCTGTAGCCTCTGTAACTTCGAGGCGCCAGAGCTTCACCGGTATCTGTTGCGCATCCTTGAGGACTAGCACCTGTTATGTTCACAGCAAAGGATTTTAGTTCAGGAGGTGCCACAGACCGATCGTGACAATACTCTCAGGTGTAGCACTTGCACCTTAGTCCTCATCGCTTTGCAGCATCATGGTCTTGGCAGTGGGAAAAGCGATCACACTTTTATGGCCCAGCTCGTCAATTCAAGTCCGGCAGCATGAAACTCTTTTGCCCACTTCCAGTGGAGTGCTGAAGCCGCTAAGGCTCTTCCGCCTCCATGTAACTGAGACTGTAGTTGAATCAGCTGATCATTTATTTTGCTGTCGCACAAATACTGACGAACAATACCGACTCCACAAACAGACAAACAAATACCGGCACCACATACACAGAGAGGCACACACACACATACACGCACACACTCACGCACACACTCACGCACGCATACACTCACACACACACACACACACACATGCACACACACACATGCACGCATGCACACACTCACATGCACGCATGCACACACTCACGTATGCATGCATGCATGCATGCATGCACAACCACACAAAGTGGCAAGTTTCAAGCCCATTAACAATATAGGCACTTTATACATCGTGAAGAGCAAGCATGTCAATTGGTTAACGATAACATGCATACTTTCAGCATGCATAAGCACTTACGAATGTCTAGCCATCAGAGCAAATACCATTAAGATTATGTAGCTTTTTAGCTTCTTTTTAAATGTCGTCAAAACAGGGTATTTTGTGTGACTTTGGTCTGTAGTAATTTTCAGGCTTTGGAAGCGTATGAACCGAATGCTAGGCCTCACAAAGGATTTAAGGCTTTTTATTGGCACAGCTAAACGACTGGTGTCGGAAGAGCGAGCGGTTAGATGCTAAAACTGATACGGAAGTAGTTCCCATTGTTAGGCAAGAGAGTGAAGGAGGCAAACAGTGATAGATAGAACCTTTAGTTCGATATGCTGCTTGATGGGCAGCTTGTACAGTTCGATGAGGAAGGGATGTAATGTGGCAGCAGTGACGGCCACGACAGACAAGCCTATATATATATATATATATCTTTGCAGCCTATACATGCTGCAAAGAGTTTTTTATCAACTGTAACCGTCCCAGTACACTGACAGGAAGACCTGCGATTACTGAGTGATAGAATTCTTAACTGGACGTCACAGATGCATGCGACCAGCTTGGCTGTGGTATCTTTATCCAAGCAAACCAGAATTTGTAATAGTTAAGTGGTATCTATAGCTGAAGTGATTATGTTAAGGATTTTTCTTCAGGCTTGTGAAATTATTATGGTGTGTCCATAATATATTATTTTGGTGCTGTTCTTGAATACCTATACATCTAGGCCTGTGTATCATTATGGGTATCGCTTCTGTAATTGCTTGGATTCGATTGCTCCATGTTTTGCTGCAGCTTAGAGTTTTTGTTTCTAGTATTAAAATTAAGTATTTGGTGTCGTGATCGGCCGTCTTAGCATCAATATCATTCTCACTGCCTTTTAGCGTTACTACATTCCTTGTGAATATGCAACGCCTGTTGCATCTATGTATGATATGGAAAAAGACGGCCTCGCAAACTTGACATTGGATGAGAAGCAAGCACAAATACGAATGTTCCACGATGTCCTTTTGATGATATTGGAAACATCAAAGGACATATGTTTCAAGATGTCTTTTCATCTTATTCTATATCAAGGTAAAAATGCTCCTTGCTAACGTGCTCCTTTGGGGGGGGGTGGTGGAGGCATCAGCTCTTTTTTTTAAATTGCAATTGCTGTCTAGTACCTTGATTTCCATATCCTCTTACACCGTCTCACGGCAAGCAGCTAAAGCCGTCGCCACGCAGCCGTTGTATCGCGTTGTCGTCTTTAACATCTCGATATCCTCCCTGCTGGCAGACAGCAGCGTGCAACGTGGGAGCAAGCTCTGCTGCTGTCGGCATGCAGTTATACCAGACGATTAGTGAGGAACATCGTCTACTAGGCAGTTGTCGTTAATTGAAATATAAGGTCGAGGAAAAAGTTCGTGCACCGTGTTTTTAATATCAATTTAATGAAATAATAATTTAATGAATTTGATAACGGCTTAATGAGAAAATGGCCCACGAACGTTTTCCCCAAACCTCATAGACACAGCTCAATGCAGAATGCCGATATCAGCTTGTTGCTTCTATAAACGTTTACCCTGCCGCTTCCGAGGCCGTGAATTACCAGGCAGTAGCTGCTGCATGCAGGACTTGAGACTGGGTGGCGAACTTTGCCAGGTCGCCGCCCCTCAGGCGAGAGGCTTTGTCTTTTCATGGATTCTCACGCACGATCCACTGGACAGACGAACCCCTGAACTGGCTGCAGCCCTACAATCGCCACCGGATGCGGACTGCTTGCCTGAGAGTGGTTCCCGATCGATGCCCTGCGGCTTTGCGAAACAGTGCGCCACCGCGAGGTACTCAGCTAGGGAGTATACGCTGGAAGGGGCCATGATACTCCTGGTCTGGCTCCCCTCCCAATCCGAGATTGCCTGAGATTGCCCTACCTGATTTGCCACCGACAATTCTGCTGCTTCTTTGCCGAACCGCGAGCACCCAGAGATTGCCGGCACGTAACTGCCTCAGAACTTCGCTCGAAATCAAACTTGCTTGATTTTTTGCTGCAAATAATCTAATAATAATAACTATGATTATAATTGTACAAAATATATAGAACTCCGTAAGAGAACTAAATGTCTTTCTAGCCACTTTTCATAGGCTGGAAAGAGCATTTCAACTGGTTGGGACAACTTTACAAAATTTCAACAGCCCCTCCACCAAAAAAACGGCATATGTCACGGATGAAGTGAAGGATTCGAGGAGCAGATGAGATTTTAGCTTCTTTTAAATGTTGTAAAGTCAGTAGATATCGTGGAGTGAGCTCCAGGCTTTCGCAGGATAGGAGCAGGCGCTGTCTCTAATGTTTGGCTAAGATAATTGTGAAAAAAAATACCAGAAGCCTTCGGAAATTGAAATTCGGAAATTGCGTGCTCATCTTTCGAGGACGACGAGTTCTGCAGGATATCCTGTATTGTCCACTGTAGGCAATAGTGATAGTTCTTTTGCTGCTATGTAACGAGTCTTGCTAAATTAGCTAACCTTTAGATATAGAAAAAAGAAAGAGACTGGGGATAATATTCGAAGACTTCACGACCCGGGTTATGCCCGACAGTCGGATGAGCTCAACGGCTAGGGAGGGCTTACCCCTAGGTCGGTAGACATTCAGGCCCGCATTGTAATGCAACACACTAATGTACCGTGATTTTTCACTGGCATAACCTTGTGGATATATATATGTATATATGTGTGTGTGTGTGTGCGTGCGTGCGTGTGTGTGTGTGTGTGTGTGTGTGTGTGTGTGTGTGTGTGTGTGTATGTGTGCACATTCATTGAGTGTTTTAATATAGTTTGTGAGTGCGTGAACCTATTGATTTGTATGTGTCAAGTTTTTCAGGCTTTGGCTTTAGCCTAGGGATAAGGTGCTCTCGCAAATAACTACTTAGGTCACTGGTTTGAGTCCTTCAACAGACAATCCGTTGTTGCCTGCGTCAAGTGGGGTGATAGCCACAAAGGCTCTTCGGCCGGTATGGAAATGAGGCTGCTAGATTAATCAAACTTTATTTTCCTTCGACTTTACCTGTTAACCAGTTGTTGAGAAAGGAAATTCCAAGGTTCAAAAGCACGGTGCAGGCTGCAGCACTGTAGTTTCTCCAATTTGTCTCTGCTGATTGTTCAGTCAGTAAGTAAGTTGCCCAGGCTAACCAGAAAATGCAACCGTGCCAAAGTACCGTATGTTGCTGTGCAAGACCAATTTTGGCTTCACCATTGAACATGTTACCAGACGCAAATTGGTTATACCTGGTAGAGATTGTTCCTTATTTCGGAATTATGTCGTAACCGTGTGATAAGTCCGTATTCATTCTGAGCTTGAACGAGGAACAATGTGATGGTATTGCTTTAGCTTGGCTTTAAGTACTTAGAAGATCGTAGTGAACTTCAAGGTTTTGTCGCTCACTTTTAGGTCCCTTCATTCTATGGCTTTAGCCTATCTTTAAGATATACTACCCCATCAGGCCAAGCATCGTACCACCTGCTTTTCGGAATCCAACAGTCTAGAAATACCTCGTACAAACCTTAAATTCTTTGGAGACCGTGCATTTAGTTCGTATGCTCCCAAAGCCTGGAACTCCCTCCTGACCTGCGTCAGAATATCCCCTGACCTGACCACATTTAAAAGGAACTTAAAAACACACCTATTTAGGACAGCATTTAGTGGTTTCCTGTGATTCGTCCTTCACGTGCTTATGCGTGCTGACACTGCATGCTGCCACTAACCACATTTGCATGCTGACCCTGTGCATGTCCATGTTATTCATTTTGTTTGTTTTTCAAGCATGATTTTACTTACCATTCAATTGCATTTCCCGTTGCAGCAAATGTAAAGCGCCTAGAAAGAGATTAAGTTCTCTGAGGGCGCTTTATCAAGTGCATTACTATTATTATTAACTTCATTATCACACGATTGCCGTGCCTGTGACTCCAAGCTCAGCTTACATATTTCACTAGCATCAATGACACTATTAGCATATGAGCAGGTGCCCAATAGTGATGCAAGCTTTCTAATTTTCTAATTTTGCCTTCTTCTTCCTTTTCAAAGATGCTGGGGCTAAAGGTAAAGGGCGGATGATGCGGGATGGGCATCATCCCCATAGTTTATGTGCTTACTCCAATCAGTGCTGAGGCAAACGGGGCGTGATTAGTTGCCCATCTCAGTGCCTCACAGAGCCAGGTTTTAACGAGTGCCTGATTAGTCTGTGATGGCAGAATTTTCCAGTCCAGCTGTTGCGTGCTCGCATCTCTAGAAAGTGATGCATCGTCTTGTAATAGCTGTTCTCAGTCATGCTAGTACTTGTGCAGCTCGCAGTATTGCTAATTAGTCGATTGGAAAGACATGAGTAAATGCTGCAGAAATAAATTTCATTAATTATTGTGACCTTGCCTAGTGCAAAGATCAAGAAGCAATCCGCCTGATTATCTATGGGAGTCTAGTAATAAGCCTTGCTTGATCAACGGTTACAACTTGATGATGGTTGATCAACGGATACAGAGCAAAAATCTTTTGCTGACTCACAAGGCCCGCCACGGCTTGGCTTCTATATACCTAGCTGAACTACCACTAGTTTCAGCCTCTTCGTGCCCTCGGGTCATGTATGGACAATAAATTACCTGTTCCATTCTTCCACTTAAAGACAGTTGGCGACAGAAGCTTTAGCTCTGCAGGTCCTTGACTGTGGAACGTGCTTCTACAATTCTTATGCAGTGAGAACTACTCTCCTGCTGCCGACTATGGCTTATCCTTTTCAGCGGTCCTGAGCTGCTGCTTCCATGCTACTCACTACCTCAACTGCTCTCCTGACTGTGCTATGCTTTCCACTTTCTCTTTGTTGCGTGAGACGAAGTCTGCTGGCTACCGAGTGCGTACCGAAAGCCGCTTAGGCTGTGAGTGTGCTATACAAAACTCTCCTGCGTAACACCCATTTAGTCTTTATGGATTACAGATGGAGATATATTACATTGCATTGCTTGGAGATTGCTTTGCTCATACTAGTGCTTTCGAATAATGCATCTAGGGACGATATCAATTAATTGTCAATTTGGTGGCGTTTGACATCACGTGTTGCAGACGAGTATGGTGACAACAGCTACAGATACCCTATTTCTCAGCCGATCTGCGAGGCTATCGACCAGGTTGAACCAACTGAAAGATACTTTCAAAGCTTGAGACTATGAACAACATTTTGCAATGATTCGGCATGTCAGAAAATTTTCACAGTATTATTTGCTAAGGTTGTTGCTGTCTGTGAATATTGATATGCCAGGCACATTCTAGTCGGACAATTGCTATCGGGTTATATTTACTGAATTTTAGTTGTGGTAACGGCCTTTCTCACCTCTCATGATTGTTGCATGCATACAAAAGGTGCTGTTTTAGTAGGAGCACTGACTATTGCTATGCAGCAAACCTGGTAATCGATATCCGAGGAAATTGCAGCTAGTATGCCATTTTTCGGCAAGCATCTGCACTTTCGGACGACAGCACTCAGTCAATATTTGCTGTGCCCCCTTGATGAAGAGTCTTCGACCTTTGTAGTGCTGCTGTCACCACATGCTCTCGTTATTTCCAAAAGGCTGTACACTTCCATCCCATGCAGGTCGCCATTACCACGTGTTTGGCATGGTTAATTTGATCGCGAATGGACAGAAGATACCAGAAAAGCTAGGCTAATATTGTCGCAAATAACTAATAAATTGACATGCTGATTATCCACCCCATGTCTCTGCATGTGTGTATATGTGCATACAAACGAATCTGTTTGCACAACTGTTTCTTTCTTGAACAGACGAGACAACCAGGTGAAAGAGCCGGTTTTAAGCTCAAAAGATAAAAATAAAATACTAGCTGATTTAACAGCCTCTTTTGCATAGCGATGGAAGAGCTTTGACGGCTATCACCACCACTTGCAGTGGCAATACAGGATCGCTCACTACAGGATTCGTATCCACGACTTCGGGGCCGAGGTCGTCAAAAGCCTTACATAGTGTGCCATCACGGCTCACCAAGCCCAGAGTAGGTAGATAAGACAAGAAAGCTTGAGGAACCGTTAGGCGGTGAAAGACATGTGCAGCATAGCAGGATTGTAAAAGAGCATAGGGTGCCAGCATGTAAGCTAAACTTGAGTCCATTGGATGTGCTGGTGTGTGAGCATGTCTGCGTGTGCAAGTATGGATACAACGAAGAGTATGCATGGAAAATTGGATCTAGAGATAGATAGTTTAAGGTGGCTTGATTTCAGAAGAGCAATAGCAGCACAAGTCCCAAGCAGTTTCTGGGGTACATTGACTTATTGACCTAGTTACACGGCCAGACTGTACTCAACCAGAATGTGTGCGAGTACAGGCACATATAAACAGTCTGGCCACACGCAGGTGCGAGTTTTTTGTCTTAGTTCAAGGAACTCGTAGTTTCTACTCCATTGCCGTTAGATTGGCTTGCTTGTGCATCCGGTTAAGGATTGAGGATTGAGCTAGCCGGCGATGGGGTGGGCGAGCAGCGCAATACCGTCAGCTCCCGCCCGCATACTGTACTGTAGTAGATCCTATCGAGGATTGAAATGAGACTCTGAGATGTTGGATGCAATGATGAGATGGCTTGGCCCAGGGGAAAGCTTCTCACCTCCTGGATAGAGATTAGGTTCGCTTAGGGCGCTCTAGAGATGAATTACATACCCTCCAGGGTGAACAAGTCTTCGCACCCTAAGAATGACATGTTTTGAGCTTGCCATTGTGCAAATCGGTGTTTTGGTGCTGCAAGGGATTGTGTTGAGCTATTAGTGGCCTATTGCATTGCACTGAGCAGCTAAAGTAGAGCTAATAACGTTGGAGGGCCTGTTCCCGTTGTCTCCCCCTTAACTTGGCCAATGTGCGTCACACGCCACACCATGCATCATGACTAGCAAGCATAGTCGCACGGCAGCACGAACCTAATTACGAAGTGGTTTCTGAGCAAAGCAGACACGCTTTCTTTTATTGCTGAAGCAAATGCTATTTCTCCTCAGAACCTGCTGCCACTCAGGGTAATCATCCAGTACGGTATCTTGACCCAGTCGGGAGTAATGGATGCTAGCTTGTGGTAGCCAGTGAAGCTGAGCATGTAGTTAGCCCGCCTTGGCGTCCGTGGTGACGTTCCTACAAAATGCCATGCGTCCAATAATGCAGACGGCCGGCCGCTAAGCTTCAACGAGTCGACCTTGAAACTCGGTGTCACGTGAGACGCACGGCTCAAATCGACGAGGGCGAGCAGTGTCAAAGCAGCATTAGAGAGGCGGGCGCAGACTGCAGGTGAAGCAGCAGCGGGCCTTCGATGCATACAGTTACAGAGCAGTGGAAGAAGCTCGGCACTCCAGGCCGAGCCGGCTTTCCGGATCTGGCTGCAGAGCTTTTTGCATGGAAGCGCATGTGTGCGGTAAAGGCGGTGCCAAGGTGGCAAATGACAGAGCTCACGACGATGCAGAGCGTGCTGGCTGTGCTGAGGAGCCACGCGGCAGCCCGATTGTCATTCGAATCGCTTAGCATCACATCAGGGACTGTCTCCTGAGAAGGGCACGCTCTGCCCACAGCGGTGGGGGATGAAGGAGCAGCGCTGCTCCATACGACGAGCCTGGCTGTTGCCGTCATTTCCGGCTAGTGAGCAGACGCAGTGGCAGCAACGCCCTCTGAGCAAAAGTCCTGCGTGCCAGCAGCAAGACCGAACCCGACTCAGCAGCATGCACCGAGTATACCGATCGTTCAATTTATAGAGTCGGAAGCTGAGGCAGCGCTGAGTGGTTCTGGTGAGCTACAGCTCTTCAGAAGAGCTCTTCTGGTCTGCTGCATGTCCAAACAGGTTCTCAGTCACTGAGGAGGCAGGTGAGCAGTCGGTGGCCGCTTCAAAGGAGCAGCCAGTTTGCACTCTTCAGGTCTCACTTGATCCGAATCAGTGATCATTGATTCCGTCGACAGTTCACAAAAGTATGGCAAATGAAAGCTCTTCTGTGTTCTACACGTCGGCAAATTCCACTGCGCGCACACGCTGGTAAAGAAACCGCGGGCCTTCGATGAAAAGCGAACAGTGATGGCATGGACATTCCACCAGCACTGCTAAGGCTGTCGCCAAGACGGTCGGATGGGCTAGTCACTTCAGGCTATTATGGCAAAACCAAACCTGATGCATGCACACGTATACGCGTATGTACGTACTACGAGGAATAATCGCCCTGCATACGTAGATTCGCCGCGGTTGGGCAAGCAGTCTTCGGATTTCCAAAGTACTGGCCGGATGGTTGTGACGTCATGCGCAGTGAATAGAGACAAAGTGGATACCCAAAGGTGACCTACTTATTACAGGCAATCCTAGGTCTTCCGAAGGACGTGTGGGGCTGCGGCAAGGCGAATCTATTGGCTGTCTCCTTGTTGAAAACACGAAGGGACGTCAACGTTAGGAGAAGACGGTTAGGGGTAGCCAAAGCAAGCGAGAAGCAATTAGCAGGAGAGACGTTCGTACCGTCAATGTCCTTGAATCCGTATTCGGAGCCGAGCTCAGCTGTCAGCAGGGTTCGGCCAGTTTTCTTCATGAGATTGGCATCTTAAAAGTAATAACCATGATAATTTGTTATTTAGAAACATTGCTCTTCACGGCATCCTAAGAGAGAAAGAAACCAGTTAAGTGGCATTCCACAGAAGGAGACACAGAAAGAAAGGAAGCAGAAATTAAGCACTCAGTGATACCGCACCGAGCACAATTGCAGGACATAAAAACATACAGTTGATGATGCATATGGACGAACCGCATGCTTCGGAGAGAGGGCGGGTTTTTAGTGTCTCAAATTTCGAGCACTCGACTGTGAACACCGGTGGCAGGCTGCAAGCAAGTACAGCACATAGAAATCACTGTGCTCATAAAGTCTTACAGCTGTTTCTACTGAATTCAGAGGCTACGCAGGGCTCGCGACTAGAACTTACTTCGCCCTTATGGATAGAGGTTCGAGCAGTTCTACTAACCAATCCTTGCAGGGCGTAGAGTATGTAACAATTATGTAATGATTCCAAGAAAAGTATTCCGTAGCTAGCAGTATGGTGAAACTACTTACCATGTATGGGCAGTGCCTAGAAAGAGATTGTGTTCTCGTAAAATTTTATGCAAATACGTTATTCCTATTGGTATTATTATTGTTATTATCGACATATGTATAGCCAGAAGAAAAGGCAAGGCATCATCCCCAGAGGATAAGTTCACTACGCAGCACATCGGCTGTTGCCAGTAAGTAGTGAATGACAATGATATTATTACCCAGCAGAAATAAGACACTCATTTACATGTCTATCGCTAGAGGCAGCAGCAAAGAAATACCAAAACGCCGTAGGCCTCGTCGAGCTGGTGAGCTCTACATAAAGATAACCAGTTGCTTGCAAACCATTTTGCCGTGTATCCGAAATATTCACTTGAAGGAGACTGCAGCCTTGCTTAATGGCTCTTACATTGAGTCCTGGTCCGGCCATTTCAGCTGCAGGAGCGTGGCAACGATGACCGAAGCAGCACTAGCAAACGATCAGCTCTAAAAGCTATGCAGCTAAATATAAGCTGATTTAACAGCCTCATTTGTATAGCGGCAGAGGAGCCTTAATGGCTATCACCATCGCTTGCAGATGGCAATAAAAGATCGCTTAGTGCAGGGTTCGAACTCGCAACATCGGTCGTGAAGAGCAGGCATCTTGCCTCCAGGGCTATCACGGCCCCGTAACGAGGAAGAACCCGAGGATAAACCAAGATTGACTAACAAAACTCAGTCCAGAAAATTAACTGCTTTGGGTTAGCTCCTCTAAGCCGACAATGTCGGAAAGCTTAGCTCCGCTGGGAGAGCACCTAGAGGGGGAGCTAGAGGCAGAGGCATCGCTGAACGAGCAGCTGCTGATCTGCACAGCTGCCCGATTCGGCAGGCAGGAGGGGGGTAAGTTGCTCACCTTTAACGACCACTTTCGACTCATTCGGCACATGCAAAGCACCTGGATAGAGGTTAAGTTCTCGTATGGCACTACACACATGAATGGTACATTTCTGTAGTTACTATTTGCTGCACTATATAAACTAGTGCACAGGACGTGTGCTGAGCAGGACCCTCTGCTAGCATCGGAGTTCACTTGATTTAAACATAGCAAGGCTTGTTAAAAATAAACTGTACTTGCTTCGTCTCTGCTTGGGAACTTATTTCGTGAGGC